>JAJHJA010001044.1:0-237391 GCA_021202915.1 Heliconius himera
TTAAACATTCACTCATCACACAAGCACAAAAAACTCCCTATTACAAATATTCACCTCAGGCTATTTTAGAATCTACTAGTTTTAAACTGTACTGGGATCGTACAATAATCACAGTGTAACTGATATCCCAAACACCCTTTAAAATATTATTTAATAAATAATGCCTTGGCTCGTGATGTGTTTAGTGGTTAGAACTCTTTATAGTTGTGATCGTGAAGAACCCAAAATCTTTTAGAGATTCAGAGGAAACAGTGTTAAGAATTCCATATTATGCCATTAGAAGGTATCGCTTTAATAAGATATTTGCCATCAGAAGTTGTTCTTGTGTCAGTTATTTAGATAACTGTATACTCGACAATATAACATCGTCATCACTCGAAGCTCGTCCGAAGATAAGCCAAGAGCGCGTCCTATCTTCCCCTCCACTATAACTGCGAACTAGTTATAATAAGAGGAAGAAAGAGTACGGGCCCCGCCCCGCCCTACACCGTGAGTTCCGACCAGACCGTGGCTTTACAGTCATCGTTGAACCCTCCGGGACGTTTGTGTGTGATCTTTCCGAAGGTACTTGTTACGCTTGTTTATATTAAGATTGTATTAGAATAGTGATTCGTGATGTTGATTGATTTGTGAGATCAATATAAGTCGTTGGAACGAACGCACTACCGCAAGGCGGCCGATATGTTAAATAAACGCACGGCACACACCCCACAGTCGTGTCTCGAACCGTAGGCGGACACTACTACATACACCAGAGTTCCAGGACATAAAATAGCACCACACACCCGTATGAGACAGGCGGACACTACTACATACACCGGACCTGGGACATAAAATAGCACCACACACCTACTACTCGTATACCAAGTCATAGACGTGGTATATAATATATCAATGACCAACGCCATACAAGCATAGCTTACGTATCGCGAGCATACTGCGAGACGGCATCAGCCACGACATAGTTAATGTCGCTATAACAGTTCGCATAAGCCCATCACGTCAGCCTTCGCGACGTCAAGCAACATTCAATATTATAATATGGATCAAAGATCCACAATATGTGTCGCTCCTACACATATATTGCCTTTATAAGAAATTCGATCCTAAAAGATCGTGCCATGATAGACTTCAAATTATCACATTATATTTATTATATATTTGGTACGAGTCTTTATATGCATCATATTCATTTGTACCGTAGTACTTAATAGTTCGACTCGACCGCTGCCTTCCGAGCATCACCACCTCCTATATATACGAAACGACGGTCGCGACACTCGGGACGACAATACACGAACTCGTCTCGATTAATATTTTATTCAAAATATATAGTTTGTATTATTCATAATTAACTATGTTATTTATGTGCATTGCCATGCATATTTTATTTTATTTATTTATTTATTTTTTTACCTATACTCAAGGTATATACTGTTACATTCAACCCCCTAAATTCTATGGAGTTCATCGAAATAGAATTTACATTCATTTATTCATTCATTATCAACCCCCAGATTGGGCAACCCCCCAACCTCACTATACTTTGTTTTCACAATCCCCAAACATGAATATTCCTTACACTGTAAACCTCCTCTATCTCATTCCATTTCACGGACAACAAATTGTAGGCGTATGCCTATTTGTATATATTTGTATTTTATTACAAAGCCGTTTGTTTGACCATCCTGGTCACGGCACCAAATTGTAGGCAAAAGCCTACGATAAAATATTTAATGTAAAGCCGTTTTGATCATCCTGGTCACGGCACCAAATTGTAACTGATATCCCAAACACCCTTTAAAATATTATTTAATAAATAATGCCTTGGCTCGTGATGTGTTTAGTGGTTAGAACTCTTTATAGTTGTGATCGTGAAGAACCCAAAATCTTTTAGAGATTCAGAGGAAACAGTGTTAAGAATTCCATATTATGCCATTAGAAGGTATCGCTTTAATAAGATATTTGCCATCAGAAGTTGTTCTTGTGTCAGTTATTTAGATAACTGTATACTCGACAATATAACATCGTCATCACTCGAAGCTCGTCCGAAGATAAGCCAAGAGCGCGTCCTATCTTCCCCTCCACTATAACTGCGAACTAGTTATAATAAGAGGAAGAAAGAGTACGGGCCCCGCCCCGCCCTACACCGTGAGTTCCGACCAGACCGTGGCTTTACAGTCATCGTTGAACCCTCCGGGACGTTTGTGTGTGATCTTTCCGAAGGTACTTGTTACGCTTGTTTATATTAAGATTGTATTAGAATAGTGATTCGTGATGTTGATTGATTTGTGAGATCAATATAAGTCGTTGGAACGAACGCACTACCGCAAGGCGGCCGATATGTTAAATAAACGCACGGCACACACCCCACAGTCGTGTCTCGAACCGTAGGCGGACACTACTACATACACCAGAGTTCCAGGACATAAAATAGCACCACACACCCGTATGAGACAGGCGGACACTACTACATACACCGGACCTGGGACATAAAATAGCACCACACACCTACTACTCGTATACCAAGTCATAGACGTGGTATATAATATATCAATGACCAACGCCATACAAGCATAGCTTACGTATCGCGAGCATACTGCGAGACGGCATCAGCCACGACATAGTTAATGTCGCTATAACAGTTCGCATAAGCCCATCACGTCAGCCTTCGCGACGTCAAGCAACATTCAATATTATAATATGGATCAAAGATCCACAATATGTGTCGCTCCTACACATATATTGCCTTTATAAGAAATTCGATCCTAAAAGATCGTGCCATGATAGACTTCAAATTATCACATTATATTTATTATATATTTGGTACGAGTCTTTATATGCATCATATTCATTTGTACCGTAGTACTTAATAGTTCGACTCGACCGCTGCCTTCCGAGCATCACCACCTCCTATATATACGAAACGACGGTCGCGACACTCGGGACGACAATACACGAACTCGTCTCGATTAATATTTTATTCAAAATATATAGTTTGTATTATTCATAATTAACTATGTTATTTATGTGCATTGCCATGCATATTTTATTTTATTTATTTATTTATTTTTTTACCTATACTCAAGGTATATACTGTTACAACAGACAAAACCGTACATTACAATAGACCGGATATTTTACTTCACGATAAAGTTAAAAATTCTGTATACTTAATAGATATAGCTATTCCTAATACACACAATCTTGCATCCACTTATTCAAATAAAATAGATAAATATACAGATTTATCCATAGAGCTCAAAAGTCAATGGAAAGTTGAATCTGTCACCATAGTACCAATTGTTCTTTCAACAACCGGAGTAATACCTCATGCGCTACACACGAGTCTGGAAACTATAGGAATGCACCGGTTAAGTTATGTTCTTTTACAGAAAGCTGCAATCTTGAATACGTGTCGTATAGTTAGGAAATTCTTATCATCAAATAATTAACTAATTGTCAGGATTTCTTACTAGTAATAAAAATCATATATGAAAATTTCCACCCAAATATTGCTTGGCTATGTGCTCGCAATTTTTGGCTAACGTACCCCAATCACTTGGGAGATCAAAAATGTTAAAAAATATAATAATAATAATAATAATAATAATAATAATAATAATAATAATAATAATAATAAACCCGCAGGGCAGCTTGTGGCGAGCTGTTGGGGAGTGGCGACCCCACGGACCTGAGTCCTCCGGAGGGGAATTGTAATCTATCCCCCGCCTCTGGCTTGCCTTTATTGGCCGGCAGAGTGGAGCGCAAGAGCTATATGCTCGAAAGGGTGGAAGTGCTCAATCTGCGTAATAGCGGGGAAACCCGCTCACGAGCTCCTCGTGATGGTGAAACCGGTGCACACCTCTCTACACCCTTAGCCGACCTCGCCGATGTTGCGCCCAAGGCACTACGCCGCTTTGTGGGGGCCCATCTAGTGGGAGGCGAGTCACCGTCCGCCAACCATTCAATTTGAGACTATTGTAAAGGCGGACGTCCGTTAGTCTCACTCAATAGCCCAGTAGCAGTCCATCCAAATTCCATTCCATAGTCCTAGTTTAGATTTCCACATTTTCCATAGTTCCTACGCATTAACCGGCGACCATCTCTGGGCAATTACCTGTGGTTACCCAGAGATGGATCCCGGCTATTGCGTCACAGTAAAACATTTTTATATTCTCTAAGGGGCCTCTACGTGTTGGACCTGTGTCCCCACGCAAGCCTTCCAAAGGACCGGGTTCTTTTGAACCCGTGAATTCTAAACGAGAAACATAATAATAATAATAATAATAATAATAATAATAATAATAAACCCGCAGGGCAGCTTGTGGCGAGCTGTTGGGGAGTGGCGACCCCACGGACCTGAGTCCTCCGGAGGGGAATTGTAATCTATCCCCCGCCTCTGGCTTGCCTTTATTGGCCGGCAGAGTGGAGCGCAAGAGCTATATGCTCGAAAGGGTGGAAGTGCTCAATCTGCGTAATAGCGGGGAAACCCGCTCACGAGCTCCTCGTGATGGTGAAACCGGTGCACACCTCTCTACACCCTTAGCCGACCACGCCGATGTTGCGCCCAAGGCACTACGCCGCTTTGTGGGGGCCCATCTAGTGGGAGGCGAGTCACCGTCCGCCAACCATTCAATTTGAGACTATTGCAAAGGCGGACGTCCGTTAGTCTCACTCAATAGCCCAGTAGCCAGTCCATCCAAATTCCATTCCATAGTCCTAGTTTAGATTTCCACATTTTCCATAGTTCCTACGCATTAACCGGCGACCATCTCTGGGCAATTACCTGTGGTTACCCAGAGATGGATCCCGGCTGTTGCGTCACAGTAAAACATTGTTATATTCTCTAAGGGGCCTCTACGTGTTGGACCTGTGTCCCCACGCAAGCCTTCCAAAGGACCGGGTTCTTTTGAACCCGTGAATTATAAAAGAGAAACATAATAATAATAATAATAATAATAATAATAATAAACCCGCAGGGCAGCTTGTGGCGAGCTGTTGGGGAGTGGCGACCCCACGGACCTGAGTCCTCCGGAGGGGAATTGTAATCTATCCCCCGCCTCTGGCTTGCCTTTATTGGCCGGCAGAGTGGAGCGCAAGAGCTATGTGCTCGAAAGGGTGGAAGTGCTCAATCTGCGTAATAGCGGGGAAACCCGCTCACGAGCTCCTCGTGATGGTGAAACCGGTGCACACCTCTCTACACCCTTAGCCGACCACGCCGATGTTGCGCCCAAGGCACTACGCCGCTTTGTGGGGGCCCATCTAGTGGGAGGCGAGTCACCGTCCGCCAACCATTCAATTTGAGACTATTGCAAAGGCGGACGTCCGTTAGTTTCACTCAATAGCCCAGTAGCAGTCCATCCAAATTCCATTCCATAGTCCTAGTTTAGATTTCCACATTTTCCATAGTTCCTACGCATTAACCAGCGACCATCTCTGGGCAATTACCTGTGGTTACCCAGAGATGGATCCCGGCTATTGCGTCACAGTAAAACATTTTTATATTCTCTAAGGGGCCTCTACGTGTTGGACCTGTGTCCCCACGCAAGCCTTCCAAAGGACCGGGTTCTTTTGAACCCGTGAATTCTAAACGAGAAACATAATAATAATAAGAGTCTTTATTTCAGAGAAATTACATTTTTATTTTAATAATATATAATCTTTAGATGACATCGACAACATTCTATGTATGCCCAGTTTTGGCAAAGGCCTCCTCCATATTCTTCCATTCTAATCTATTACTGGCTGTTCTTGTCCACAAATGTCCTGCTATAGTTCTTATCTCATCTTCCCAACGTCTGTATTGTCTTCCCCTTTTCCTCTTTTTATCTCTCGGGTACCAAAATAAGATAGTTTTATTCCACTTTTCGGTTCCTCTTATAATATGCCCAGTCCATTTCCACTTAAGCGTTTTAATAGTAGTAGTTACGTCAGTTATTTTTGTAATCTTATGGTCTTGTGGCGAATTTTTTGTTGTTTTTTGATATTTAGCATACTTCGTTCTATTGCGCGTTCACAAGTTTGAAGTTTCCTTAGATGAGCCTTTGTAGGGGACCAAGTTTGACATCCATATGTTAGGATAGGTAGTATACAATTATTGTATAATTTTCTTTTATAGAAGATATTTATATTATGATTCAACATTATTTCCTTTAGTCCATAATATTTTTTCCAAGCGTTTCCAATCCTTATATCTATTTCTTTTGACATTAGGTCCTCAAAAGAAATTAACTGTCCTAGGTACGTAAATTCGTTGACGTACTCAATATTATTTATTAACGCTAATGGGCTCTTTTGCGACGTTTGTCATAGCCTTTGTTTTTTGTGAGTTCAGTTTTAAGCCTACTTTCTGACTTTCGTTAATTAAGTCCATGAGCATGTTTTGGAGACATTCTTTAGAAGTGGCAAATAGAATTATGTCATCGGCAAATCTAAGGTGAGTTAGTTTTCGCCGTTTATATTAAGACCGTATTCGCTCCAATTTAGTGTTCGAAATATATCTTCAAGGACTGCCGTGAATAATTTTGGTGAAAGAGGGTCTCCTTGGCGTACGCCTCGTCCTATCTCTATGTCTTGTCCTTCAATTTCCAATTTTATTCTGGCTCTGCTATTATGGTGCTCGACTCCTTGTGCTTTGAGGGATTTCCATATACTTTCGTGTTCAATCGAGTCGAATGCCTTACAGTAGTCTACAAAGCAGCAATAGATTGGTAAATTAAATTCTTTCGATTTCTCGATTATTTGTTTGACTACATGTATATGGTCAAGTTCACTTCTAAAGCCAGCTTGTTCTCTTGGCTGGTTCTCGTCAAGGGTATTGGATATTCTATTAAGAATAATTTTAGCAAAAACTTTGTATATATTAGACATAAGGCTGATAGGTCTGTAATTGTTAATATTATTGATTTCACCTTTCTTATGTATCAAGGTTATAGAGATCCTAAACCATTGTTCGGGTATTGTTTCGCTGTCTAATATGCTGTTGAATATATCTTTGAGAAGTGGAATTATAAGTTCTTTACACTCTATGAGCATTTCGTTTGTTATTTGGTCCGGGCCTGGTGCTTTATCTTTTTTTAAAGATTTGATAGCTTTCAAAACCTCTTCTGCTAGGATTGAGGGTACTTCTTCTTTTCCATCAAGTGTAACTGTTTCAATGGTATTTTGTTTCGAGTATAAGGCGCTGTAAAATGTTGTGGCAGTTGCTATTATATCTGGTCTTTTTGTGTTCAATTTTCCAGTGTTATCCTTAATGCTCGGTATCCATTCTATATTATTTTTTAGGTGTTTTATTGCCTTTTTGATCCCTCCAGTTTTAGCAAGACATGACTCAAATAAACTAAGTCTTAGTTGTTGTTTATCTTTCCTCATATTAGATTTGATTTTTTTGCTTAGTGTACTAATTTCTTTTCTGATGTTTCTTGTTTTGTTGGGATTTTAAAACAATTGCAATCTCTTTTCTAATAGTTCCTTTGTGCTGTTTGAAATTGTATTTTTTGATACATCATTTTCTTTCTTGGCATGTTGGGTTGTCAGGATATTGTGTAGTGTATTGTATTTTTCTTGGACACTCAAGGTGCTTGATAGTATTTTTTCTTTTAAAGCTACAAGTTGTGAGTTTATGTGATCTGACACCTTGACGCGCTGATTAATTTTTTCTTTTATTTTAAATGGTCTACTTTTAAAGATATCTGACAATTTTAGTTTAGCTCTGACCATCCTATGATTGGTGTTGAAGTTCAAATGACATATAACTCCGCAGTCGTCAAAATTCTGAGGTCTATTTGTAAGTATATAGTCTATTTCATTTTTATAACGGCCGTCTGGAGAAACCCAAGTCCATCTTCTCTCCTTCCTTTTTTTATATAAACTGTTAAGTATGGTTAGGTTATTACAAAATGCCATTTCTATTAGTTTTTCTCCATTTCTAGTTCTTTCTCCAAGATGATGTGGACCTCGTATAATCTCTTGTCCGGTTAGTCTTGGGCCTGGTCGTGCGTTGAAGTCCCCCATCACTATGTAGTTTTTATATGCGTGATGTTTAATTGCAGAGTCTAGATTTGTGTAAAAAGTTTTTATTTAACACCTGACATTTAAATAAGAGTAAAAATATATTATATTTAATAGACGTTGAGTATAAGTACCGGCTGTCATCAACTTTGATTGCTATTCTTACATGTTACATGTAATGTTCCTAATATAATCTATTTATTGAAAAATTATAAGAGTAAATCATAAATAAATCAGCTTCACGCTGTATCCCGAACACAGCAGGGTAGGCAGAGGGAACCTAGTGTAAGACACTCCGTTCCTCACTTTCTGCCGAATTCTGGAGGCTTGAGTGGGACGAGACAAACAGCGGCGTTAAGTTCCATCACTGAACACGCAATGCCTCTAGGATTCGGCAAAAAGTGGGGAACGGAGTGTCTTGACACTAGGTCCCCCCGCCTACTCTACTGTTTGCAGGAAGCCATTGAACGCGCTTAGATGAAACTTTATAGTAGTTTAGCATAAACTACCAAATAACACAAACAATTTATGAAAAAAAAAAACCAGTTAAGTGCGGATCCGACTTGCCCACCGAAGCTTGTGACCAATTTCAGGACAGTAGGTCGACGGGAAGTACACTGTAGAAAAGTTGACAAACTTAAGGTTGCGGGCATATGCACTCATTTTGTATGTAATAAATTACTTTTATGTTTTTCTACGAAACATCTGCAAATTTATATTTTTCGAATTTTTTTCCCGACTGCTAAGGAAGGGTTATATTTTTCGCGCGTATCTTGTATGTTATGTATGTAATATTCTTTATTACCTCATATCTCCAGAACCGCTGAACGGATTTACATAATTGAGGCATCATTAGATTCGTATTAGCAGCCTAAGTGTTCTTAGATAGGTGACGTTAAAAGAAAAACAATCATAGCGGCTTTGGGACGCCATTGGACTTAGTGAAAAAAAATAGTTTCGATTACCACAATATGGTTATCAAATTCAAGAGTTTAATACGAGTATTACAAAAAGGTACATCATGATTATCATAACCATAATGAATCCTAACCAAAAAGTGAAAAATAAAAAAAATATTTATAAAAACAAAAACCCCGACTGCATAAAACTAAAAAGAAAATAAACAAGTCCAATAGCTTATTAGGATTAACAGTCGGGACCTAAAAGTAATTCTTCAAGCAATAAAATCTTTACCCCCGAATAATTTAAAGAGGTCCCGACTGTTAATCCTAATATATATATTGGGCTTGTTTATTTTCTTTTTAGTTTTATGCAGTCGGAGTTTTTGTTTTTATAAATATTTTTTTATTCGTTTATTTGTATTTTAAGTTCTCACTCCCTTCTCTCCTCGTTCTCGTTCTCAGTTTGTGTCAATTTTCATAATTATAGATATACGGGAAGTACCCTATAGATTTTGATTAGGCGGTGAATATTAATTTTAGCTTGATACCAGCACGTGATCTCAAGAAAAATGATCTTGACAGACAAACAGACGGACACACAACAAAGTGATACTATAAGTGTGTTTTGTTACCTTTAGAGGTACGGAACCCTATACACATAGTTGGCCATAACATAATAATAAAATTAAACGGGCGAAGCCGCATTTAGCTCGCTAGTTAATTATAATCAAACAAAGACATTTCTATTAGATGATTCAATACAACATAATTATAATACAAGTTCTCCGGCAACTTAAAAAGGAAAGGATAATGAGATGAAATTCATTCGTCCTCTAGCTCTTGTATATGTTGGTAGTCACGAGTTATAAGAAATATATAAAATAAAATATAAGAAATATATTCAAAACATGAATCGTTGGATAGGCAAAGTGGCTGTGGTCACTGGAGCTAGTTCTGGCATTGGGGCCGAAATTGCTCTTCGTCTTGCCAACACGGGGCTCAAAGTGGTCGGGGTGGCCAGAAGAAAGCATTTGATTGATGTAAGTGAAAAATACTATAGCTTTCGTGCTGTGTGTGTAAACGCGACGATTGTTTAGCTTTGTCTTTTTACTAGATAGAGAAATTCAAGAAGTTAATGGTTGTAAAAGAAAGTGGCTTGTATTTTTTTTCATATTTTTTTTGTATCCCGCACACAGCAGAGTAGGCAGGGGGGGAGGGGGGATACATAGTGTTAAGACACTCCGTTCTTTACTTTCCGCCGTATTTTTCAAGCATTGTGTGTTGAGTGGCGGAATTCATCGCCGGATTTTTGCCTTGATGCCAGAGCGAAGAAATGAAAATATTAATAATGAAAATATAATAATTCATAACCTCGAGTGGGGATCAAACCTACAACCGTCGCGTTACAGTAACACTCTTGTGTCCCTGCACCACGAGGCCTCAATTTAGGCTTGTAATTAAATTAATTTCTAAAAACTAAACTAAACTACTTATATGCTTTATCCCTAGGGGGGTAGTAAGAGAGAACGGAGCGCCAAACGCTGCGGTCTCTACATACCTCCTTCGCCTCGTCAACTGTCATCGACCTCTTCATGCATGCCTTCCGGGGGGTCCTCATGCTTTTTACGTGACCTTCCTCCAGTATCTTTGATACTGTGATTTCGAAGGTCAACCGAGTTCTCCCCCTACCTCTCTTACCACTTTTCCATCATAAATCTTTTTTGCCATTCTTTCATCCCTCATTCGTTCGACGTGCCCAAACCAGCTGAGGACGTTCTTCTTCATTCTCACCGTGACATCCTCGCTAGTACCTGCCATTCTGTGTACCTCTACATTGCAGATTCGATCAGCTAATCTGACTCCACATAACCACGGCATTCATTTTTCTTTTATTCTTCTTCTATAATACAGTTGTGCTGATGTTTAGCCATCTCACCAATGTAGCTAAGACTCCGTTCCGCCTTTCTACATCCATCTCGTATCTTCCATCTCTACTGAAAATACTTCCCAAGTATACCACCTTTATTTTCCCACCCTTTTTCCAGAGTGGTAAAGAGACTTTGCAACAAGGGTCCGCTCACATTGTAACGGGGTAGTATCTCTCATAATTTCGCTCTTACTTCTCTGCCAAACGCCTTTTCCAAGACAACAAAAGCACAGAAAACTTTTTGGTTAACGCCCAAAATTTTAGCATAAACTTTCTTTTTTTTTATTATTTTTTATTATTATTTCTTAACACTATCTAATTTCCTTATCATATATATTAATTACATTACTGTTTACGTACAATTAATACCTATAATAAGAAAATGTTATTTTAAACTTTACTACCTAAGTTGATGAAACTGATAGCTCTATGGCTAGCGTAGTCTATCTGTGAACCTTTGCCTTCATACAAAGGCACGATGAGGTTAAAGATATTTTATTTCCATTAAAGACATAGGCCACTTACATGGAAAACATTGGTTAACGAATTTAAAAATAGTTGTCGATCGTACATTAGTCAAATACAGTAACACATTTTGTTTTGCTTACTAGTTTGATGCATTTGTTTTTTTTTTTTAGAGTGGGTAGTTTTTAATTATATATTCGGATAGTTGCGTTTTAAATACATCAAAAGAGCTTACATTCCTTAAAGTAGACGGCAAATTATTGTATAATCGTGCCCCCTCATAGGTAAGCATTTTCTTTCCAATCTGTCTTCTGATTCTAGGTAAAATCAATAAACTCGCACGTCGCGACCGCAAGGAACGATTTGTTGTAAATTTTAATTTAACAAAGGCTAAGTTAGTATGGATCGAGTTTTTTAATATTGACCGCCAATCGTCTGGGACCTCCTCTGATTTCCAGCATAAATTGCACAAAACCAGAACAAGTCCAACACGCGTCCCACCGTATTTGATAATCTCAGCAATAACGCCACTTACACGCTCCCGCTGACTTACCTTATTTCAAACTTC
The DNA here is from genome assembly GCA_021202915.1 of Heliconius himera. Lineage (NCBI taxonomy): Eukaryota > Metazoa > Arthropoda > Insecta > Lepidoptera > Nymphalidae > Heliconius > Heliconius himera. The sequence continues at coordinate 11,876 of JAJHJA010001044.1, forward strand.
GTATTGTACTTTCAACTTTTTTTTTATTGAACATTTTATTGAACATTGACAGCGGCAATTGGCGGTAGGCAAACGAGCGTTAGAGTCTCCTGCTGGTAAGTGATTACCACCGCCCACGACCCCGTGTAACTCCAGAGGAGCTACAGGTGCGTTGCCGGCCTTTAAGGTGGGTTGGGTGCCGGAACCTATAATTACCTGATGTGAAACGCAGTGGCATAAAGCCACTACTAAACGCCGGGGTGGTAATGATCCAGCCGAGTCTGCCCATGCGTGTTGCCATTACTGGCAAGGTGACTCTACCACACGTACTTTAGTCGCCTCTTACGATACCACCAGTACCAGGATGATTCTATTCTAGGCTGGGATCATACGGCACAAACAACAACTTCTTTCACATTGATTTCGCCATCAACTATATCAAGCCTTAGCGTTTCGCTGCTACTTGAAACTGAGGCGTCATCACATTCATACATCTCCTTGTAAAATTCCGCCCATCGCCGCAAAACGTGTGGTTGTTCTTGTGAAAAAACTCCTCGCCATAAGCTAAGATTCGTGTTTTCCCTGAAGTTGTTCGTTAACCTTTCATCTCTTTTATTCTTTGCCTTTTCACGTTTCATCTTTATCAGTAGTTTCGTCTGGTGCCTATGCAGCTTAGCTTTTTTATCTCTCTCATACTTTTAGCCTTACCTGAGGCTTTGTAATCCTGCCATACCTTCTTATTTCTTTCTACAGCATCTTGCACTGCATCATCCCACCGTTTGTCACGGTTTTTGCTAAAGTCTCTTTTTCCTTCACCACATACTCCTATCGCTGCCTCCCTTATACATTTACTAAGGTTCTGCCAGCAAACTTCAACATTTCCATTTCCAGATTCACTGCTGTCTAGCTTTTTGGAAACTCTTTCTTGATATTCCTTTCTAGTCGGTGGGTCTTGAAGCTTCCAGCTTCTTATGCGGTAATTCGACTCCAAATCTGAACACCTCGTGTAGCTGCGCCAACCTGCGAACAGATTCCTTACTCTAGCAACGACTAGATAGTGGTCTTCCCAGATCAGAACCCTTAAATACTCGTGTGTTCATGACTTGGCTTCGAATACGCTCATCCACTAGTAATAAATCAATCACATTTTTTCCTTCTGTTCGCTCCCATGTATACATGTAAATTTGTCAATCATAGTGTTTGCCACAAACAAATTCCTTTCCTTGCAATATAAGCTTTCCAGCCTCATTTATTCTCTTGTAAACATACTGACCTAGCACTTCCTCGTAACCACTTTGCGTAGTTCCGTTTCATCCGTTCAATTCACTACATATTATTATTTTTTCATTCCCTCTAACGCTACCTAGAATATCCCTGACACTCCCCCAAAACTTCCCGAGTTTGCCTAATGGAGCTGAGGATACTGACGCATACGCTACTAACAAGAATACTCTTGTTAACCCCAGCTTAAAGCGAACTCAAAGCAGTCTCGGATTGATCACCTTGTAATCAACCGCTGCACTAACCAATCGAGAGGACAATTACACACCTGCACCTTGACAACCCCGCTCGCTCTGTGGTACGCCGGCCCAGAAAACGACCTGACTGCCCGGTAAATCAGTCGTGTCATTACCCTTTCGCTTGGTCTCAGCCACACAAACGACATCCAAATCTCTACTAAACATCACATCTAATAATTCATTCATCTTTTCTTCCATCCCTCCTTCCATCCATCCAGTGCGCTTTCTCGAGGTGCACGTCGCGAATGGCGTTGTAGCCATCATGAGGGCTGGCAGGGTCGCTGTGAGCAAGCCTTCCATCTTGGACCCCCTAGATTTTCTAAAAAGTAAAAAAAAAAACGTGAGCCTTTGTGGCAAAATGCGACTGTAAGTGCGAGGGGTGTGGGTTCGATTGCATATTAACTTCTGCCACTCAACACGCTATATCTCGCTAAATGGGCGGAAAGAATGGAATGAAACATCTTAACGACACTACTCTGTGCGGGTTACAGCGTGAAGCCATTTCATTTTAAATGTCACATTTTATACTATAAACTCACAAATTTCTAACAACATTTTGATACTTTTATAGGAATTAGCACAAAAAGTGACTGGCAAAGGAGAAATTTATTCAAAAAAGGTAGATCTTTCAAAAGAATCGGAAGTAAAAGACGTTTTCCAATGGATTGACTCGGAATTAAAAGGTCCTAACATTCTGGTAAACAACGCTGCCTATGTGTCTCCGGGATATATTACTGGTAAAAAATATTTTTTTATAAAATATATAATATGACTGATGTTACTGAGCGAATGTCAGATGAAAACTTCTGGATTTAGTAAGATATACTTTTTTCCATGTAATAAGTAGCGTTGACTTACAGTAAACAGTTACGGGAAAATATCCCACTCGACGAAATTAAATATTTATTTAAATTTATATTTTTATTTCTTCTGTCTGGTGTTGGGGAACGGAACTATTGTTAAAAAACTCCGTCCATGTAACAAAAATATATACGTATAAGAAATAATTAGCTTTATGTATATTTTTATAAATATCAAATATCAGCATTGGTCGTATTTTTTAATTCAAAACAATCAAAAAGTCCTTATAGAAGTTATGATAATATAGTAAAAAAATCATATTAGAATATTACAGACAGACAAAGTAATAAAATTCATATTAGAAGTCATTTCTGTTTATTAGATCAATAATCATGTAGCTTAAGCGGGCGAAGCCGCGGGCGGGCCGCTATTAAATAATAATTCATTCCCCCAAGAATCCACCGATGTAAAAAAATAAAAAAATACATAATAATATCATTTATTTTTTTTTGTAATTTTAGATTATGGAGATCGAACAGTAAATGACGATGATATTGCAATGACAGTGGATGTAAACGTAAAGGGACTTATACTGTGTACTCGCTATGCAGTATCTAGTATGAGGAAACGGAATGTTGAAGGTCACATTGTTAACATAAATAGGTAAATATAATACAATAATTGATAATTGTGGCCAACATGACACAGTGGCTAGTCGTGGCGCAGCGGTACAAAGTGTGCCTGTAAATCGACTGGTTGTGAGTTCGATCCCCACTCGAGGAAATGAAATATTTATTTACATTTATATTTTCATTTCTTCGCTCGGGCGTCGAGGCCAAAGCGCGGCGGTGAGTTCCGCCACTCAACACGCAATTTCCCCAGAATTCGACGAAATGTGGTAAATGGAGTGTCTTAACACTAGGTTCCCTCTGCCTACCCTGCTGTATGCGTGATAAAGCGTGAAGCTGATTTTTTTTATGACACAGTGTGGAATCGTGATTCCTACTCGGGGGCTTATTTATTTTCATTTCCCAGCGTAGGCGATGAGCCATTCGATCACTTGACATGCAATATTTTTAATTTGGTTCTAAAGTGAAGAACTACTACTGTACAGCTTCACGCTGTATTCCACATGTAGGGTAGGCAGAGGGAGCCTAGTGTTAAAACACTCCGCTCCCCACTTTATATATGATCTTTATGATTAAAAATATTAAATATTTTTAATTTGATTTAGTGACACATTCTGTCACTCATCCTTTTTTAAAACTATAAACTATATGAAGGTAATAGCAGGAGAGGACGAGGTAACTTAAGGTAATCACCAAAATTTAGACATACATATGTTACCAGAATGAGAAAATTAATTTATTATATAGTTAATTTTACAACGGGGAATCGATCTCACAACCGTCGCACTTACACACTGCGCCATAACGTCCACTTTCCTACATAATATTCCTTTTGTTTTAGTGTGACTGGTCACTACATCCCAATCTTCCAAACTACGAATGTGTACCCACCGACGAAACATGCACTAAATGGTTTCAGTATTGCCCTGATCAGAGAGCTGGCTAAATACAAAAGCAAAATCAAAGTCACGGTAACAATGAAAATAATATAATTATTTATTAATCTGTAATTATTATTTATTGTTCTGAAAATGGAAGGTACTACCCCGGTACGGACCTGTGAGCGGACTCTTGCTGCAGGCTGTAAAGTCTTTTTACAGAGATCACTCAACCTGCGTGCGAGTAGGAGCTGGCATGTCGCCCTGATTTGACATCTAATCGGGTGTTAAACAAGGATGCGCCATATAGGCTCAGTTGTTCAATTTGTAATTATAGCTTTCTCCAAGGAGCGAAACATGGGAATGAAAGTTGGTGACTTGAGTGTAAATTGCCTGCTGTATGCAGATGATGATGATGATGTTAGAGTGCTCATTGCATCATCAGAATGCGAATTCTGAGCATACCCTTCTTTCAGAATTCGCAAAAGACCATTATAGACCATTATCTAAGCCTGAATACGAATAAGACAAAGATTCTAGTTTTGGAAAGAGACGAAGAAATGGCAGAATGCATGCCAGTATAAATGCTAGATTAGAAGAAGTGAATGAAATGGTATACTTAAGAAGTACGTTCAGTAGAGATAGAAGTTACGAGATGGATGTGGAAAGGCGTATTGCTGTCGGTAACAGGGTTAACGCAGCCTTAGCTGCATTAATGAGATGGTGAAACGTCAGCACAGTATGTTATATGGCGTTGTTATACGGCAGCGAAACGTGGGTATTACAGAAGAAGTATGAAAGAAAGATTAATGTCGTGGAGATGCGATCTCTTTGTAGGATATGCGGAGTCAGCTTAGCTGATCGAATTCACAATGAAGAGATACACAGAATGTCAGATACTAGCGAGGATGTCATGGTGAGAGTGAAGAAGAACGTGCTCAGCTGGTTTGGGCACGTCGAACGAGTGAGTAATGAAAGAATGGTAAAAAGATTCATGACGGAAAAGTGAGCTGTAAAAGAGTTAAGAGGAGACCTCGGTTGACTTTCGAAAACATAGTATCAAAGATACTGGAGGAAGTTCACGTAAAAAACACGAGGACCCCCTTGAAAGCATATATAAATAGGTTGATGACAGTGCACGAGGCGAAAGAGATATGTAGAGACGAGAGAGATAAAGTTGTAACTGATCTCTGCCTGTACCTAGAAGATATATGGGAAAATCTATTGTTTAGGGCATTTATCAGTGTACGGAACAATGTGTTTGTAAATTTTGTCTGTTTTCTGTTTGTCTGTGTACTTGTGCACGCTAATGTCAGAAACGGCTTAACCGATTTAAATGCAGTTTTCACTATTGTGTTTTACAAATTTTCCGTAACATTATTAGTGTTTGTGTTATTGAAGTCGGTTGACAAATAAAATACATCAATATAAAGTAATATATTCCACAAAATTGCTTCTAAATAACTGTTTTATTGAACCGAAAACTGAACACATTTTTATAAGATTCATTTATATTTTAATATATTACAGAATCTCTCCCCCGGCGCCGTCGGTACTGCTATGCTTCCCCCTGAACTGGCAAATGAACCCCAATTGGAAGTAAAGGATGTCGTCGATGCCCTAATCTACGTGCTTTCTACACCACCTTCAATTAATGTATGTTTTATTGGCCTAAGATTAAAAAAAAATACATGCGGCACCTATTCCGCATATACCAGGGTCGGCAGAGGGAACCTAATGTTAAGACTCCATTCCCTAGTTTCCGCCAAATTTTTCAAGGCATTCGTTGTTGTGTGACGGAGCTCAACACCGGGCTTTTGCCTTGGTGCCAGAGCAAAAAACTAATGAAAATATTAACAAATAATAATTCATTCACCCGAGTGGGGATCGAACTTACAACCGTCGCGTTACAGTGACATCCTTGTGCGCCTGCGCCACGACGGCGTCAGGCTGAATAAATGCTTATTAATACTTTATAAAGAAGCAGCCTGTTTCTGAAATAAATAAATAAATAATAATTACGCTCTACGGAGGCCTACGTTCGAGAGTGGACTACGATATGGTGAGAAAATTATTTTTACCGTCTGACTGTGCACGCCACAGTCGTGAGTTTGATTCCCAGTCAGAGAATAATTTATTTTCATTTCCTTATAAAAAATCTTAACGTTTTTGACTAAGTTTCAAACTATGTAACTTATTTACCTGCTAATGATATTATTTATTAATTTTATATTTTTAATATGCCTATTATTTTGTTTCAGATCTACGAACTCGGAATTAAATCTATAGGTGAAGGACTGGTGTAATTTTTTTTAAATTATAAATATGTTAAATGCTATAATTGACTTGAAATTTAAAATAACGTTAAGAAAACAAGAAAACAAAATTAAAAAAAAAATCCCCCGATTCAAAAAATCACAACCTCTATCTACTATCTTGGAAAAGTGCTTGTATTTCTTAAAGTTCTAATTGATTTTTTCATAAAACATAGCTAAGAACCACCGCGATAAGTATATTGCTGTGGTTCTTAGCTATGTTTTATGAAAAAATCAATTAGTGGGTTTTCAAAAAAACTGCACTCAAATTGAACAGACAGACAGACAGGTCAGTTTGACATGTCTGTTTGTAATAATAACACCTCTCCTTTTTGCTTCGGGGTTAATCTGGGGATAAAAAAAAAAATAAAGTGTATCTTTTTAGACATTATACAATAAAGTACATACAGTAAAAAGGTTTTTTTATTTGAATTTTCTGTTTATTTCAGTTATTAAAAATAATATATATTTTTTAGCGTCACGCTGTATTTTGTACACAGCAGGGTCGGCAGATAGAACCTGACGGGATGAAATAAAAATGAAAATATTTAATGTTTCATTATCTTGAGTAGGAATAGAACCCACAGCATACCTTATTATATCAATACAACAGTTATATTAAAACAATTGACCCCATTATATTAATAGCTAGAGGCCCATTCGCGGCTTCGCCCGCATATCACTTATAATATCCGGCGTATGTTGTCAGGGTTTGCCTTCCTGCTTAATCTACTCCACTTTGCTCGACCTGTAACATCCTGGATGGTTAGACCATTGGCTCTCATATCCTGCATCACGACGTCCAACCAGCGCTACCTTTGGCGTCCGAGAGGTCTACCTCCAGGGAGAGTATGTCTCTCAAGGCACTTCCATCCAACATAGTTTCTAGGTCAACGCGCAACGTGGCCATACCATCTTAGGCGACGGTCTTTGAGCTTAACTGCTACGTCACGGACCCCTAGTTACGTATGCGGTCAGACCGCGTTACGCCGCACACGCATCTCAGCATCTTCATTTCCGTGACATGAACCTCCTGAGTGTGCCGAGATAGTGTTGGCCAACATTCACTGCCGTATAAAAGAACCGGTCGGATGATGCTCTTGTATATGAGCCCCTTGAGCTTGGGTGGTATTTTGCGGTCGCAGACCACACCAACGACCTCCCGCCATTTGGCCCCGGCAGCGTTTATTCGGCCATGGACATCGGGATCGATGCCTCGCGCATGACGGATCCAAGGTACCTGAACTTTTCCAAAGTGCCGAGCCCTGAAGAACCCCTACTGTAATTTGTAAGGGTTTAGTGTCGCCACCAGCAGTCCTAACCATAGAAGCGGAATCGTAGTACATATCTCTGATAATCTTAATATAGGCCTCAGGGATCCCTTTGGATCCGCAATGCCCACCAGATGCACTGAGGAGGCACACAGTCAAAGGCCTTCTACAGATCTGAAAAAAACGCAGACGCCACATGCAGAGCTCTCCTTTATTCTCTGTATGCCTCCATCAAAGTTCTGAGAGCAAAAATGGTGTGCCCGATTGTGGCTGAAATCCATATTGAGACTTAGAGACACTGGCGTCGGAGGTCGAGCATGCGCTGGAAGAGCTTTATGGTATGACTTATAAGCTTAATGCCACTATAACCACCACAATCTTGAACACTGCCCACACTGGGTAATGAAGCTAAGCCGCTACTGGTATACAGAGCAGCGTGCCCTGGGATTCTCTGACGCAAAAACATTTTGTTATACAACGTATTGAAATATAATTAACTATTTTTGAGGCGCACTCGGTTAAAGCAATTCGACGGCGTAATATTGTTATTTCGTTATTTAAATTTAAGTGTTACACCAGAAGTAAATCCAGATATCTTAGCGTTTAAACAAACAAATAAACAAACTCTTTCGCTTTATTATATTAGTACATTTTCTGCCGTGTGATTCCGGCCTAGAATAGGATCATCCTGGTACTGGTGGTGTCGTAAGAGGCGACTAAAGTACGTGTGGTAGAGTCACGTCGTCAGCAAAGGCAACACGCATGGGCAGACTCGACCGGATCATTACCACCCCCGGCATTTAAAACCGGCGTGAAGTAGTGGCTTTATGCCACTGCGTTTCGTATCAGGTAATGCCGGGCTCTGGCGCCCAACCCCTGAAAGTCCGGCAACGCACCTGCAGCTCCTCTGGTGTTGCACGGGGTTGTGGGCGGCGGTGATCACTTACCATCAGGTGACCCGCACGCTCGTTTGTCTTGTCTTTTCCATTAAAAAAAAAAATGTGTTAGCGAACTCGTATACAAGAAGGTACACTTAGGTGAAAATAACTATAAAAGCAGTTAATAAGCAAATAATAATTATAAAAGCGATTTAAACTTAACTGTTATGATTTATGAAGGTAATCTTTACTAACAGTTCAATTTTGTTTAATTTGTTGTATAAAATATTGTATAATAGTGCATCAAAAATATATATTTTTATCAACAGTCATATAACCAAGACGTTTCGAATGTCATTCTTTAGCCAGGAATCTTACCATTCTGAAGCAGTGCATTAAATTATTAGGTGACATCAGCACATTTAACAGAGCTTTAGAAAACATAACATAGGTAAAAAGAACGTAATGTAACAAAAATATATACATATAATAAATAATTCGCTTTATGTATATTTTATGACTATCAAATATCGACATTGGTCATATTTTTTAGTTCGAAACAATCAAAAATTCTTATAGAAGTTACGATAATGTCGTAAAAAAATCATCTTAGAATATTACAGATTAAAGTAATAAGAATCATATTAGAAGTCATTATAGTTGTCAATCAATTCTGCTTATTAAATCAATAATCATGTATTTTAAATGGGCGAAGCCGTGTAAAATACATGTGAATATACGTACGTACGGGGCAAAACTATTTTTGTAATTTGAATGTATTATTAGTAACTAAACCTCTTTGGCTGTACTGAATGTAACTGGCTGGTTTTGATATCATTAAATGTGACATTCTGAGGATGTAATAAATAAAAAATAAAAAACTAGTTCCCGTCATTTTTTAATTGTTTTTCAACCAAGCAAAATGAATGTATGTGACAAAGAAATTCGGTACATTTTAAAGTTTTATTACAAAAAAGGTAAAAATGCAACGAACACCGCGAATAAAATTTGTGCGGTTTACGGATCTAATAAATAAATAAAAAAATAAAAATAATCTATTTCAGATTAATATCCATATCCGTATAGTGTTAGTGTGTCAACAACAACTTTTTCTTATGAATTATGCTAGTTATAGTAATTTGTATATTATTTTATTTTATTTGGCCCGTTATCGTTTCTATAAAATGTTTTTGAATATAACAATCTAGGCGGGCCGTGATTGTCTTCAGAATGCTGTTGTGACTGTCCCTCATGCGCCGCAGCAGGGAGCCGCGCGTCCGCGAACATTCCTGAGGCGCTGCAGAACCGCGGCAGATTCAACAACATTCTGAAGGCATTATTATATTGCATGCGTAGTGTGTTGTAGGCTCGAAGCGTATAGCTCACCCACAGGTCCCCCGACTAATACGATTGACAAAAAACTTGACAACCGCGTTACCACGGGCAAACCAATGCGGTATCAAAAAAAGTAGCACAAATGTGGTTCAAGCGTTCCAAGTCTGGAAATTTTAGTATGAAAGATTAAATTCGCTCTGGGCGCCCTGTTACTGATAAAATCAGTGCCATCTTTGAGAAAGTGGAGCAAGATCGACATATTAGTAGCTACGATATTACTGAAGAACTGAATGTTGAATATATAATAACAGTTTTACGTCATTTACGAAAGTCTGGGTACAAGGAAAAACTTGACATTTGGGTACCACATGATCTCACTGAGAGAAACCTAATGCAATGTGTTTCCATTTGCGATTCTTTGTTAAAACCTTCCTCCTCCTTCCTAGTTCCTTTCTTTCTGATCTGATCTTTTCTTGATCAGGGACCACTTACACACAGGGTATAATAAAAATAAATTAATAATTAAACAATAAAAAAATATTATTTCGAATTCTATTAAAATTTATTATTAAAAATTATTTCAAAATCAAAAGTTTAAAAAAAAAGTGTCATTTTTTATGATGGGGTGTGTGAATTTTTAAGTAAATATTAAATAAAAAAAATCAGCTTCACGCTGTATCCCGCACACAGCAGGGTAGGCAGAGGGAACCCAGTGTTAAGGCACTCCGTTCCCCACTTTCTGCCGAATTCTGGAGGCATTGCTTGTTGAGTGGCAGAACTCAACGCCGCGCTTAACCTCGACACCAGAGCGAAGAAATGGAAATATAAATTTAAGTAAATATTTTTATCTCCTCGAGTGGGGAACGAACCCACAACCAGTCGGTTTTACAGTCACACCTCGTGCTGCTGCGCCACGACTGGCCTCAGAAGAAGAAGTAAATATTAAAAATCAATGAATTTCAAAGTATATTAAGTTTAAATGTCAAAATATTTTATGTTTTACTAAGGTAACAACTTAACTGTAGGCAGACTTTGCTCAAATACCAAAATTTTAAATCATTCGCGGACCATATTTTAGCTGCTGCGGACCACTGCTAGTCCACGGACTGGTTAGGAACAGATGGTATAAACAATACAAAAATTCTTTTGCCTCGACCTTATAGGTATAGATATTGTTTTTAAAATGATATTATTATTTATACTAAAATATTCTATATTTAGAATATCGTTCCCCTGAGTGGGTATCGATCCACAATCCACGACCATCTCATACAGGCACTTTACCATAACGCTGAGATAACATCCACATATTGCGTCTATTTGCAGAAGCCGCTCAACTGAACAGTTGGAACGCTCAGAACTCAATAGAAGCTTGTATTTATTCGCAAATACAAGGACGTAAGCTGCATCAAATTTGAATGTCCTTTGAGAACACTTTGTTTTTTAAAAGTACTAAAAGTGGAATTTTAGAGAAGGTTTTAGTGTCGTGACTTTTATTTTATGTTTTATTGACATTGGTATGTATGTTATATGTATACTATGCAAAATATAGGTGTGAAATGGGAGCCGATTTTTTTTAAGTACTGTCTTTATCATATTTTAAATTTAGTGTAGTTCCAGCTTTTACTCCACTATTAGAAAGATAAATAATGAATGTATAACTAATATATACTGGAATAATATAACTTAAATATAGTGAATATATATAATGATTAGAATGTACAGACTGTTATTTAATTTCACACTGTATCTCGCATATTGCCTGTAATAGCAGTGGTCTCTGCCTAGTGTGGATACTGCGAGATCTTGGTGTTAAGACGCTTCGTTGACCTCTTTTGATCCAATTTTCGAGACAATTCACCTCTTCTTTCCTCGTTTTTGCCTAGTCAGACGATGTGCCGCTGCCCCAAGATAGCCACTTTTCAATATTTTTATAATTTTAGCTTTTAGCTTCTACCAAATAAATTTATGATGATCCAACACTATTTTAATAAAAAAAATAATATTGGACAGTAAACAATTGAAAATAAAATATACTATATTTATTAGGGTTCCGTTTCTCAATATCCATTTTTTTGTCCGTTTTTTGTCTGTTAATGTCTCTCTTTCAAGATCATTTTTTTCGGATCAAATATTCAACAGTTCTTTGGAAAATAGAAAAAATCAAGCTTCTAAGTCAATACAATAAAAACATTAAGTGTTCATGATTTTTTGTGAGTCCGATTCGCACTTGACAGAATTTTATTAAATTATAATTGCATAAAATATTATAGATGCATATTTAAAGCAAACAATGCCTCTGCTCTCATCTAAATTACGTAAACAAGTGAATATTTGAAAAATTAAAATTAAAATAAATAGAACCTGGGAACCTAGTGCACAACACAATACCTTATTCCCATTAAGATTTTACTCAAATTCCGGGGCCTTGGGCGTTGAGTGACTGAATTTTTTGCCCCGTTACCTGAACGAGAATATTTTATAACCGAAAATATTCAATATTTTAATCTCTCGAAAAAGAATCGAACCCATAACCGCCACGTTCACAGTCGCACGCTTGTGCCCCTACGCCACAACGGCTACTCTATCTATTTTTTAATTTTTGTATCAGCTTCACGCTGTATCCCGCACACAGCATGGTAGGCAGAGGGAACCTAGTGTTGACACTTTCTGCCGAATTCTGGAGGCATTGCGTGATGAGTGGCTGAACTCAACACCGCGCTTATCCTCGACACCAGAGCGAAGAAATGGAAATATAAAATTAAGTTAATATTTCATCTCCAGAGGTCTTTTATCCAGAGGGTGGTCTTGCTTGCTACCTGTCCGATAGCTTGCATTTCAGATCACTACGGGTATGCGACCCCGGATTACTCTAGCTACTGCTGTTGCATTCCTATCTCCTGTGACGGTAGTATCCTTCTTTACCCTTTTCCTTATTCTCTTCATCACCTAGCGGACGCCTACCGCTTAAGACCGACAGGCGATCCCGGTTTGTCACATAGCTAAGCATACTCAAAGCTTAGTTTTGCATCAAAGGCTTTAATTGATGCTTAGTAACGTTTTTACCTTTCTCCGGTTGCAACGATCTCCGTTCCATCGGAACCAGGAGGGTAGAAATGAGAGTGCACCTGTGTTTTGCGCGTACACTGACGATACTAGCGTTTCGTGCACTTTAATATTTCCTGCGCAATCTGATTTGGCTCTGATTCTGGATTCTGATTTTGAAAAATAGTCCTACGGCGACGGATAAAGGTAGAGAGGTCTAGTCGTGATGCCGGCTAAGCTTTGTCTGATATCTGCACGTAGGCGGCCTTGGGAAGATGGTCGCTTTCCACTGCACTGGGTTAACAGTATAATTCGGCAGCTCCCAAGGTGACGAAGCAGCCCTATTTAGGGAGGCCCTGCTTCCCCCAATCCGGGGAAGGGACTAGAAAAGGTGCCCTAAAAAAGGCTTAACCCTCCATATTTAGAGGTAGTAACCACGGCTGTCTCTGCATCATCCTAAACGTGGTCGAAAACATAATAAACATGTAAACATCCCAAAAACTCGAAACATGATCTTCGCAGGGTGGAATGTGCGCACTCTCTTGGATAATGAAGCAAATACGTGTCCTCCACGGAAAACGGCCTTCGTATCCCGAGAGCTTAGATGTCACAATGTCGATATTGCTGCTCTCAGTGAAACGCATTTAGCTGACGAGGGAGAGAAGGTGGAACGTCGAGGTGGCTATACTTTCTTCTGGAAAGGTACTCCGTCGTGTGAACCTAGGAGATCTGGTGTCGGCTTTGCTGTCAAAAATTGTATCGCGTCGATGCTAGAGGAAACTCCGATTCACATCTCAGATCGTGTCACCACACTGCGCCTACATCTGGACAATGACAATTATATGAATATTATTAGTATATATGCACCGACAATGGACAAGGATGATGTAACCAAAGCCAGGTTTTACGAAGAGGTCACTCATGTTCTTTCTAGGATACCTCCGAGAGAACAGATCCTCTTAATGGGCGACTTTAACGCGCGAGTTGGACGTGACTTTGAAGCTTGGCCAAAGGTTTTAGGGAGAAATGGTGTTGAAAATATGAACAGCAATAGATTGCTGCTTTTGTCCATGTGTACTCAATTTAATCTAGCCATCACCAACACCATGTTTAGACTCCCTGCCAAGTATAAAACCACCTGGATGCATCCGAGGTCGAAACATTGGCACCTAATTGACTATGTAATTGTACGACAAACAAATATTTCTCAAGTACATATCACTCGTGTTATGCGTAACTCCAATGCTATCTGCTACTCCGATCACCGCCTTGTTATTACCAAAATGAAGCTGCTTTTAAAGTGTCATCGCAGATCAGAAAAGGTTAAAACTAAGAGACTAGACACACAAAAATTACAGAGTCTAGAGATGCGTAAGATCTACGCTGAAGCAATCAGCAACGAGCTTAGAACATTTGATCATGAAAATGATGACTTCGTAGCTAATTGGCAAACGCTCACATCCAGCATAAGTATTGCCGCCTCGCAAACGCTTGGTTTCAAACCTGGTAGACACGAGGATTGGTTTGATGACAACGATGAAGTTTTGATCAAGGCCGTTCGTAAACATCGGTTGCTATTGCGTCGTTATCATGACAACCATCAGGTCGAACAGGTTAAACTTGGTGGTGCTGAACTGCGAAAACGCGTGCGAGAAGTAAAATACAAGTGGTGGCAGGACAAGGCGGAACGCATGGAGTGGCTTGCCGACACTAAACAGTGGGGTTTATTCTATGATGAGATCCGAAAACTTAGTGGAATAAGTACTCTTGCTAGAGTGCCTTTGAAATCTCTCGATGGCACACATTTGCTAGCTAACAAACATGACATACTTAAAAGATGGCGGGAGCATTTTAACACCTTGCTCAATATCGATCGAACTGCAGACATTGTATACATATATACATTCGATTAGATCGCTTCCCAAAGTCAATGAGCTTGACGAACCGTTATCTCTGTGTGAGGTAGTTGTCGCTATTCAACAACAGCGGAATGGAAAAGCGGTAGGCATTGACGGTGTTCCTGGAGAACTATTGAAATACGGAGGCCCTGAGCTGCACGAAATAATCTGGAAGTCCTTTAAACAAATGTGAGAGGAAGAGCGTGTACCTGATACTTTCTGTGTGTCGCGTATTTGTCCTCTTTTTAAGAATAAAGGCAACAGATCGGACTGCAATTCATATAGAGGAATCTCGTTGCTGGCTTCCCCTGGTAAAATTTTTGCACGAATATTACTTAACCGTTTATTTCCTATGTCTGAAGACATATTGCCTGAAACCAAATACGGCTTCCGACCAAACCGAGGTACTTGCGAAGCTATTTTCTCAGTGCGACTACAGGAAAAGAGTCGAGAACAGGGTCAGCCTTTATACCTGTGTTTTGTAGATTTAGAGAAAGCTTTTGATAGCGTACCTCGCGAAGCTCTATGGTTGGTACTAGCGAAACTTAGATGCACTGATAAGTTTGTGAGAATAGTCCGTCTCCTGCATGATGACATGCGATGCTGTGTCAGGGCACAGAGTGAAGATTCCGAGTTCTTTTCTGTAAGCTGTGGCGTGAAACAGGGTTGCTTGCTTGCACCAACTCTATTTGCAATGTACTTTGCAGTTGTAGTTCGGGATGCCTTGCAAACTTTATCTGAAGGAGTTCGTATTCGCTATCGTAGTGATGGCGGTGGTATTTTTAACATAGCTAGACTTAAAGCTCGCACCAAAGTATCTTATACGACAATCATCGAAATAGTGTATGCAGACGACTTATGTTTTGTAGCGGAATCCCCAATGGGTCTACAAAGGCTTATAACAGCTCTTGCTGAGTCGTCCCACAAATTTGGCCTCAAGATCAGTGTAAAGAAAACTGAAGTGATGGCATTCGATACACTGAATAGAGGCCCTTTTCAAATGAGTCTCGGTGATGACCAACTAAAGCAGGTAGATCATATTAAGTATCTAGGTAGCACCATTACGTCTAAGTGCCTCCTCGATAGCGAAATAAACAGAAGAATTGGAGCAGCAGCTGCTGCGTTTGGCAGACTTCGCATCAAGGTGTTCCGGTCGCATGATATTAGGCTTCCTACGAAAGTAGCCGTATACAGAGCCGTCGTACTGCCATCACTTTTATACGCCTCTGAAACATGGCCTCTCTACCGCAAACATATCGCTGCATTGGAGAGATTTCATCTTAAATGCCTACGCGAAATAATAATTATTCACTGGTGGCATCGTGTTCGAAACACGGAAGTTTTATTGCGTGCTAAGGTCGATGGAATGAAAGCTTACCTAATGAGGGGTCAGTTGCGTTGGGCTGGCCATATCTCCCGGATGTCTGACCAAAGAGTCGCGAAACGCATCTTTTATTCCGAACTCCAAACTGGCAAGCGAAAGCGGGGTCAGCTGCTGCGATACAAAGATGTGCTTAAGCGCCACATGAGGAGATGTGACCTGGATCCAAATAAATGGGAGACTTTGGCTGCGGATCGGCAACACTGGAGACGCACTGTTGGATTTAAGGTTTCAGAGTTTGAGAAGAAGCGAAGAGACGAGCTCAATTTTAAACGCGATGAGCTCAAGGCCCGCACACCTGAGGTGATCTATTATAGCTATGTCGGGGGAGTGCTGACATGCAGCATATGTGGCCGCAATTTTTCGGCAAAGATCGGCTATTTCAGTCACTTAAGAGCACACCAGCGAAGCTCTTGTTAGTCGGACGTCAGTCGCCGTGGCCGAAAACGGTCAGGATATATATATATTTCATCTCCTCGAGTGGCGCCATGACTGGCCTCATAATTTAAATAAGTGACTGTCGTTATTTCCATGTTCGATTATCGCGAAGGAAAATGTTTAATTAATTAGGCCTACTGACATAATAATTAAAATTTACAGCGTTTGAATAACGACTAATAAAACGCTTGTGGATTCGTTTTGCACTCGCGGTAATTGTTGTATCGAAACATGCGGCCTTGAGTTCAGCCTCGATAGGCAATATTTCGAAAATTGGCGAACATGTAAAGCTGAACAAAAAAAAGGGCCGAATAAGCGCAAGTCAGTCTTTCGCAGCGAGGGTTCCGTACAAAAAGGAGGTTTCGAGCTTTTTCTGAAATTCAGGCTTAGCTTAGCCAGAGCCCTTTTATCTGATACCTCATTTGAACTATCTGTAAATGCTAGGTGCCAAATTTCATAATTCTAGGTTAACCGGAAGTGCCTTATTATTTTTTATTTTCTTTGTAGTGTTGGAATACGCGTTTTTGTACTATTTAAGGCTAATATTTTTTAGGATTTAACCCCAAATGTATCCTGAAATAGCATTAGCTTTAGCTGTAGATGCTAGTTGCCAAATTTCATAATTCAAGGTTAATCAGAAGTACCCTATTAATTTTTATTTCCTTTTTAGTATCGAAATACGCGTTTTTGCTATATAAACGGGCATTTTTTAAGTAAATGTAAAATACGTTTTTTTCCAGGAAATCATTGGGCCATAGATCTGAGTATATATTTTGAATTTCAACTCGATATATCTCCAAGTATTCCTGAGATAATTGTTCTTGACGGACAGACAAGCAGACGTATAGACAGCAAATACGAGATGGATGTGGAAAGGCGTATTGCTACCGGTAACAGGGTTAACAGAACCTTAGCTGCGTTGATGAGGCGGCGAAACAGCACAGCTGTACGTTTGGCCGTACACAATGCAATGTACAGCTTGCAGCACAATGCAGCAGATGATACCGACGCTGTTATACGGCAGCGAAACGTGGGTATTACAGAAGAAGAATGAAAGAAAGATGAATGCCGTGGAGATGCGATCTCTTCGTAGGATATGCGGAGTCAGCTTAGCTGATTGAATCCGCAATGAAGAGATACACAGAGTGGCAGGTACTAGCGAGGATGTCACGGTGAGAATGAAGAAGAACCAGCTCAGCTTATTTGATAGGGTGAGACCGAGGTCTCAGAGCCGACCGAGGTCTAGGGTTGACCGTCGAAAACACAGTATCAAAGATACTGGAGGTAGGTCACGTAAAAAGCATGAGGACCCCCTGGAGGGCATGTATGAAGAGGTTGATGACGACGTGGACGAGGCGAAAGAGGTATGTAAAGACCGTAGCGTTTGGTGCTGCGTTCTCTCTGACTACTTCGCCAGGGATAAAGTGTGAAGCTAAGGTAAGTTTAGTTTATTTTTCATCATGAAACACATTACTAAAATAAAAAAAAGAACAATAATTATTATAACTATGTGTAATAAGAAATAATTACGTGAAAACTACAAAAAAAAGAACAAATAGAAAGAAACATTCATCAAATTTATCACACAATATTTGTCTTGGCTAGGAATCTAAGCTCTGACCTCCTTAACCTCCTTGACATCCTTCTCCTTGACGAATTATCAAAAAAATTACATATAAATTATATACATACATTCAAAGCTAATGGCATTTTTTATTATTTTGTTATAATAGTTTCTTAGAGTTAATCATTTTTGCTTGCTTAAAACTGATATTATAAAAAAGCGGTCGAGCTCGAGATGGCAGATGGATTTCGGCTACCGAGGATTCCGTATCATCAAATGTGAAAGTTTCTGAAGATGAATGTTTGTTCCACTTTCAAGAAAAATCATAGAATTTAGATATAAGAATAACAAAGGCTTCAATTAATTAAAAGATTTTGTATTATTTAGCTATAATAAGCCGTGTTTGGGTCGCTAGTACTATACATGTGAAAGGTTGTGAAGACACACGAGGACGCACAAAATATGGCTATAAAATCGACTCGATCCCACTCGAGGAAATGAAATAAAAAAAAAAAAGAATTGAAATGTTTGTCTAAATTTATATTTTCATTTCTTCGCTCTGCTGTCGAGGCAAAGAGTGGCGTTGAGTTCCGCCACTCCACACGCAATGCTCCTAGGATTCGGCAGAAAGTGAGGAACGGAGTGTCTTGACACTAGGTTCCCCCTGCCCACTCTGCTGTTTGCGGAATACAGCGTGAAACTGCTCAATGTTTGTTCAATTTCACACAAAACTATTGAACACGCTTAGATGAAATTTTACAGTAATAAAGCATAAACTACAAAGTAACACATAGGCTACAATTTATGAAAAAAGCCGCGAGTTAAACCGAACGGAACCGGTTAAGTGCGAGTCAGACTCGCCCACCGAAGCTTTCGTATCAACTTCAGGATAGGATAGGTCGACGGGAAGAACACTGTAGAAAAGCTAGCAAACTTATGGTTGCGGGCATATACACTCATTATGTATGTAATAAACTGCAAATATAAATTTGTAATGATGTTTTGCTACGAAATATCTGTAAATTTATACCTTTCGATTTTTTTTCTTTATTTGTATTTTAAGTTCTCACTTCGTGTCATACTTCATAATTATACGGGACGGGAAGGTACCGTATAGGTTTTGATTAAGCGGCGGATTTCTTACGAAATGCACCAAAATAGATACATCACTGTTCGTTCTTGGAATTGCATTTACTTTGAAGCTGGATTTTTCTATGCTTCTAGGGAGCATAAACCTGAATATTTGTTATTAATTTTAGCTCGAAACAACCATATGATCTGAAGACAAATGGTCTTGACAGACAAACTGACGGACAACAAAGTCCTATAAGGATACCTTTCTTACTTTTTGAGATACGGTACCCTAAATACATATAATTGGCCATAACAATAAGTTTAAACGGGCGAAGCCGCATTTATCTCGCTAGTTAATTATAAACAAACAAAAACATTTCTATTAGATGATTCAATACAACATAATTATAACACAAGTTCTCCGGCAACTTAAAAAGGAAATTATAATGAGATGTACTTCATTCGTCCTCTAGTTCTTGTATATATTGGTCAAGAGTTATAAGAAATATATCGAATAAAATATATAAAATAATATATATATAAAATAAAATAAATATATTCAAAACATGGATCGTTGGATAGGCAAAGTGGCTGTGGTCACTGGAGCTAGTTCTGGCATTGGGGCCGAAATTGCTCTTCGTCTTGCCAACATGGGGCTCAAAGTGGTCGGGTTGGCCAGAAGAAAGCATTTGATTGACGTGAGTGATAAATTTAATAGCTTTAGTGCTGTGTGTGTAAACGGAAGGAGTGTGTGTTCGATTTCGACTCGGAGGAATAAATTACTTTTACTTTTACTAAAGACATTCTGTTCTCCACTTTCCGCCGAATTTTTCGTGGCATTGTGTGTTGAGTAGCGGAACTCCGGGTTTTTACCTTGATGGCAGAGCGAGGAAATAAAAATATTAATAAATAAAAATTTATTCCTCGAGTGGGGATTGAACTCACAACCGTTGCGTTACAGTCACACTTTTATGTCCCTGCGCCACGACAGCCCTAAAATCGTGAGCCATAGTGGCAAAGTGTCACAAAATCGGACTGTAAGTGCGAGAGGTGTGGGTTCGATTGCCTGTAGTTGAAATTAATTATTTTACATCCCGTTAACTTCCGCCACCCCACACGCTATATCTCGCTAAATGGGTGGAAAGAATGGAATGGAACGTCTTAAAACTAGGTTTCCTCAACACTACTTTGTTATGTGCAAGATACAGCGTGAACCATTTTTTTTGTAAATTTTCACATTTCTTACTATAAATTGACAAATTTCTCACAAAATTTTGACATTTTTGTAGCAATTAGCACAAAAAGTGACTGGCAAAGGAGAGATTTATCCAAAAAAGGTAGATCTTTCAAAAGAATCGGAAATAAAAGAAGTTTTTCAATGGATTGACTCAGAATTGAAAGGCCCTTACATTCTTGTAAATAACGCTGCCTATGTGTCTCCGGGATATATTACTGGTAAAAAAGATTTTTTTTTTAAATATATAATATGGCTGATGTTACTGAGTGAATGTCAGATGAAATTTCTGGATTCAGTAAGTTTTACTTTTTGCCAATTAATAAGTAGCGTTGAGCGATCTAGGAGAAGATTCCTTATAATTCCAACAGTTACAGGAAAAAATCGGAAATGGGCGGAATCTTTATAGAACGTTTGTTATTTGAAAAAAAAAAAATAACGGTTAATCCCAAATTTTATATACGTAACTGAAACCAATATCAATTTAACATTCTTGTTTTCCTTCCGTATTTATGTCCATATTCGTAATGTTACATCCTTAACATTCTTGATTTGAACTCGTACCTTTTTTTTAATAAGCTTTACGCTGTATCTCGCAAACAGCAGAGTAGGCAGAGGGTACCTGGTGTTAAGACACTCCGTTCTCCACTTTCCGCCGAATTTTTCAAGGCATTGTGTATTGTTGTGTTGTGTAGTGGCAGAACTCAATAAAACTTTAAATAAATAATAATTTCGTTCCATTTCGTTCAATTTCTTTTTTTTTTGTAATTTTAGATTATGGAGATCGAACAGTAAATGACGATGATATTGCAATGACAGTGGATGTAAACGTAAAGGGACTTATGCTGTGTACTCGATATGCAGTGTCTAGTATGAGGAAACGGAATGTTGAAGGTCACATTGTGAACATGAATAGGTAAATATAATACAATAATTGATAATTGCGGTTTTGGATTCGATTCCTACTCGGGGGGCTTATTTATTTACATTTCCCAGTGTTGGCCATTTTTAATTTGGTTTGAAAGTGAAAAATAGTATGAGTAACAGTAGGTTCTCTATGTCTATTCTTTAAAAAAATATAAACAGTTTCCTGATAGATTGATAAATGAAACTAAAAAAATATATGTACCTACTGTACAGGGAATCGAACTCACAACCGTCGCGCTTACACACTGCGCCATAACGTCCACTTTCCTACATAATATTCCTTTTGTTTTAGTGTGACTGGTCACTACATACCAATCTTCCAAACTACGAATGTGTACCCACCGACGAAACATGCACTAAATGGTTTCAGTATTGCCCTGATCAGAGAGCTGGCTAAATTCAAAAGCAAAATCAAAGTCACGGTAACAATGAAAATAATATAATTATTTATTAATCTGTAATTATTATTTATTGTTGTGAAAATGGAAGGTACTACCCTGGTACGGACCTGTGAGCGGACTCTTGCTGCAGGCTGTAAAGTCTTTTTACAGAGATCACTCAACCTGCGTGCGAGTAGGAGCTGACATGTCGCCTTGATTTGACATCCAATTCGTTGTTAAACAAGGATGCGCCATATGGGCTCGGTTGTTAAATTTTTATTTCTATAGCTTTCTCCAAGGAGTGAAACATGGGAGTGAAAGTTGGTGACTTGAGTGTAAATTGCCTGCTGTATGCAGATGATGAAAATGTTGCAGTGCTCATTGCATCATCAGAATGCGAGTTCGGGAAGAAAGGTGTGAAAATAATGGTCTAAGCCTGAATACAAATAAGACAAAGATTCTGGTTTTGGAAAGAAATGAAGAAAGGACGGAATGCTTGATCAGTGTAAATGGTAAGATTAGGACAAGTGAATGAAGTGGTATACTTGAGAAGTACGTTCAGTAGAGGTGGAAAATATGATATGCGAGGATGTCACGGTGAGAGTGAAGAAGAAGGTACTCAGCTGGTTTGGGCACGTCGAACGAATGAGTGATGAAAGAATGGTATGATTTATGACGGGAAGTGAGCGGCGAAAGAGGTAGGGGGAGACCTCGGTTGACTTTCGAAAACATAGTATCAAAGATACTGGAGGAAGGTCACGTAAAAAGCACGAGGACCCCCCTGAAGGCATGTATAAAGAGTTTGATGACAGTGGACGAGGCGAAAGAGACAGATTTAAATGCAATTTTCAATATTGTATTTTACAAGCACTTCTTTTGCCCTTAACATATAGTATTTGTGTTATTGAAGTCGGTTCACAAATAAAATACACCAATATAAATTAATTTATTGCACAAAATTGCTTCTAAATAACTGTTTTATTGAACCGAAATCTGAATACATTTTTATAAGATTCATTTATATTTTAATATATTACAGAAGGCCATTATTGAGGCCAGTCGTGGCGCACCGGCACGAAGTGTGACTGTAAACCGACTGGTTGTGAGTTCGATCCCCACTCGAGGAGATGAAATGTTTACTTAAATTTATATTTCCATTTCTTCGCTCTGGTGTCGAGGCTAAGCGCGGCGTTGAGTTCTGCCACTCAACACGCAATGCCTCCAGAATTCGGCAGAAAGTGGGGAACGGAGTGTCTTACGAACACTAGGTTCCCTCTGCCTACCCTGCTGTGTGCGGGATATAGCGTGAAGCTGATTTATTTTTTTATTTTTTTATATTACAGAATCTCTCCCCCGGCGTCGTTGGTACTGCTATGCTTCCCCCTGAACTAGCAGATCAACCCCAATTGGAAGTAAAAGATGTAGTGGATGCTCTAATCTACGTGTTGTCTACACCACCTTCAATTAATGTATGTTTTATTGGCCTAAGATAAAAAAAACACATTTCCACGCTGTACCTATCCCGCATATACCAGAGTCGGCAGAGGGAACCTACTGTTGAGACTCCATTCCCCACTTTCCGCTGAATTTTTCAAGGTATTCCTTGTCGTGTGACGGAGCTCAACTCCGGGCTTTTGCCTTGCTGCCAGAGCGAAAAACTAATGAAAATATTAATAAATAATAATTCATTCCCCCGAGTGGGGATCGAATTTACAACCGTTGCGTTACCGTGACATCCTTGTGCGCCTGCGCCACGACGGCGTCAGGCTTAATAAATGCTTATTAATACTTTACAAATAAGCAGCCTGTTTCTGTAATAAATAAATAATACGGAGGCCTACGTTACAAGAGTGGACTACGATATGGTGAGAAAATTTGTTTTTACCGTCTGACTGTAAACTCAACGGTCGTGGGTTTGATTCCCAGTCAGAGAATAATTTATTTTCACTTCCTTATAAAAAACCTTAAAGTTTTTGACTACGTTACAAACTATGTAACTTATTTACCTGTTAATGAATTTATTTATTATTTTTTATATTTTTAATATGCCTATTATTTTGTTTCAGATCTACGAACTCGGAATTAAATCTATAGGTGAAGGACTGTTGTAAATTTAATATTATAAATATATTAAATGCTGACTTGAAATTTAAAATAACGTTAAGAAAACAAGAAAACAAAATTAAAAAATCCCTCGATTCAAAAAATTACAATCTCTATCTATTATCTTGGAAAAGTGCTTGTCCTTCTTAAAGTACTAAACGATTTTTTCATAAAACATAGCTAAGAACTACCGTGACAAGTAAGGATTTCAAAAAAACTGCACTCAAATCGGACAGACAGACAGTCAGGTCAGTTTGACCTGTCTGTTTGTACTAATAACACCTATCTTTTTGCTTCTGGGGTTAATAAAGTGTATCTTTTTAGACATTATACAATAAAGTACATACATACATTATACAATAAAGCACGTACATACAGTTAAAAGGTTTTTTTATTTGAATTATCTGTTTATTTTAGTTATAAAAAATAATATATATTTCTTTAGCGTCACGCCGTATTTTGTACACGGCAGGATAGGCAGATGAAATAAAAAATGAAAATATTTAATGTTTCACTATCTCGAGTGGGAATCGAACCCACAGCCTGTAGCGTTTACAGTCACACTACGACTGACCCCATTATATTAATAACTAGCGGCCCATTCGCGGCTTCGTCCGCAGACCACCTATAATACATTTTTTATGCTGCATTTGCCAACAGATTGATACTTTTAATCATGAATACTACGTGGCTGTATAATAGGACTTCATCGGCGGGCGGCGGCATTCAAGGGCGACCCCCGTGAGACTGGAGCCCAGGCTTGTGGCCGTAAACAGAGTGTTGAATTGTTTTAATTTTACATTTTCTCGAAAAGTTTACGTCCAAATGACTTGCTACAAGAGCCGAAGATAAAAATAAAAAGAATCTAATGAAGATAATCTTCATTAAATTTCCTTGATAATGGAATAATTCGCTCGTAAGTTTCAATATACGTGTGAAATAAATATCGATGAAATATCGCGCGTGGCCAAGCTCAGTATCTCACTTCTTTTATCGCTGAAGTCAACAACCAAGGCATATATCATATTACTGAACTTGGCCCTAATTTTACATTTATGTTTTTGATGGGATTATAATTTTACCTGAACTTTTCCGAAGAGCGGAGCCATGGTGAACCCCTACTGTACTGTGTCTCTGTACGTATTTAGTGTCGCC
Organism: Heliconius himera; assembly: GCA_021202915.1. NCBI lineage: Eukaryota > Metazoa > Arthropoda > Insecta > Lepidoptera > Nymphalidae > Heliconius > Heliconius himera. Next base: position 36,681 of record JAJHJA010001044.1, read on the forward strand.
AACAGCAGTCCTAACCATTTAAGCGGAATCGTGGTACATATCTCTGATAATCCTAATATAGACCTCAGGGATCACTTTGAATTGCAATGCCCGCCAGATGCACTAACGAGGCAGAGCACATACCACACGCATATCACATGCATAGCTCTCTTTTTTTCTCTATATGCCTCCATCACAGTTCTGTGGGCGGAAATGGCGTGCCCGATCCTGGCTGAAATCCATATTGGGACTCTGAGATAGCACACTTTCGGTTCTGATTTCGATCATCCGCTGGAAGAGCTTTATGATATGACTCATAAGCTTAATGCTCCTATAACTACCACAATCTTGAACACTGCCTAATGCCACACTGGGTAATCCGAAGCTAAGCCGCTACTGGTGTGGCATCTTTCCAGTGTTCAAGATATGGTTAATAAGTTCAGTAAGCATGAGCACACCAAGAAAGCCCAGCGATTTCCACGCTTCGATCGGAATGTCGTAGGGCAATTATGAGTTTCGTCAAGGGTTATTGGGGCAATAAGTCCGAGGTTAGGCGGTGGGTCGTGATGAAGGCTGCATGGGTGCTGAGTGTTTAGCAACTCCTGGAAGCCACCACCTCTCCTGGACAGAGGCGTGACTACAGAGCAACGTGTCCTGAGAATCTCTGACGCAAAGACATTTTGTCATATAACGTATTGACACATAATTAACTATTTTTGAAGCGCACTTGGTTAAAGCAATACGACGGCGTAATATTATTATTAAGTGTTACACCAGAAGTAAATCCAGACATTTTAGCGTTTAAACAAACAAACAAACAAACAAACTCTTCCGCCTTATTATATTAGTATAGATAATGATTCACATGTGGTTCCGCCATGTGTGCATTAGGACAACTATCTGTTGTTGGTTTACCAATACATTGATTTAAAACAACTGTAAAAAGAATACCCAAATAATTACATTATTTGAGTATATTTGGAGGATAAAAATGTATGAATTAAATGGTAACATTGATATTCAAAAGAGTCACTTGTAACTGATATCCCAAACACTTTTGAAAACATTATTTAATAAATAATGCAATGGTTTATAGTTTTGATCGTGAAGTAGAATCTTTTAGAGGTTCAGAGGTAACAGTGTTAAGAATTTTATTTATGCCATTAGAAGGTATCACTTTAATAAAATATTTGCCATCAGAAGTTTAATCAAATAACTGAAACTCGACAATATAACATTGTCATAACTCGAAGCTCGTCCGAAGTAAAGCCAAGAGCGCGTCCTATCTTCCTCTCCACTATAACTGCGAACTAGTTATAATAAAAGGAAGAAAGAGTAAGAGCACCGCCCCGCCCCTACACCGTGAATTCCTACCAGACTGCGGCTGCAACAGTCTTATTGAATTCTCCGGGACGTTTGTGTTGGGATTTTAGCAGTATTTAAGGAGATAAGTAAAAAACGTTGCACTCGGTACACTTGTTACAATGAGAAGCCTTTATTATAAAGTAAATCAGGTATAGCGACGAAATATTCGGAAGGTGGATAGAAAATAAAAATATGAATATTGCTCGTATAAATTATACAGGCGCTTTGCGTGAACATATCCCCGCGCGTTGAAAGTCTCTCTTTCAACCAGATTCTTCTCCCTCAGAATAGGCAGGTAATGGGCAGATTTTACTGAACGATCTGCGAAGGATACCACTGGACGTCCTTACATCGGCAACTCTGATGACTCCATCTGGACCAGGATGCACAGCAACAACTCGACCCATCTTCCATTTTAAGGGGGGTAAATTATCTTCTTTTAGAAGCACCAATGAATTGAGCTGTAGCACACCCTTACATGATCTCCATTTCGTTCTGATCTGCAGCTCTGAGATATACTCCTTACTCCACCGAGCCCAAAATGTTGTCTTAGCTGCTCGATGCGTTGGAATCGGGTTAAAGAATTTATGGAGAAGTCCATTAAATTCTGTGATGGTAACGAAGTCAAGGGATGACCAATTAAAAAATGACCAGGTGTTAATGGCATTAAGTCTTCAGGATTTGATGACATTGGCGTCAGTGGTCTGGAGTTTAAAATGGCCTCAATTTGTACTAAAGTAGTATATAATTCCTCAAACGTGAGATTACAAAGGCCCAGCACTCTAACTAAATGATGTTTGGTTGACTTGACACCAGCTTCCGCAAGACCAGCAAAATGAGGAGAATAAGGCGGAATGAAATGGAATTTAATACCTTCCTTTGCCATTTCTTCTGTAATTGAATCACAGCTTGATTTAAGAAATCTCGAAAGGTCATTGTACGCACCAACAAACGAAGTACCGTTATCCGAGTATATATTAATGGGTTTACCCCTGCGTGCAATAAACCTTCTTAATGCTAAGATAAAACTATTACTAGATAAATCACCTACTAATTCGAGGTGAATCGATTTTGTTGTGAAGCAAACAAAAATCGCAATGTAAACCTTTACTAACCTAGAACCTCGGCCCTGACGAACCACTGATTGAATCGGACCTGCATAATCTAACCCGATATTTTGAAAAGGAAAACTCGCTAGAAGCCGCTGCTGTGGTAAATAGCCCATAGTGGGAGTAATAGTATCTCCCTTCATCCGACAACAACGTATGCATTTAAGGTAACACTTTCTAGCTAAATTCCTACCTCGGATTGGCCAATATGTATCTCTGATAGATGATAATAACAGTTGCGGACCAGCATGAAAAAGTCTTTTGTGTTCGTATTCAAAAAGTAGTTCCGTGAAGCGATGATTTGAATGAATTAAAATAGGATGCTTCTTATCATAATCAAAATTAGAATTTTGGAGTCGCCCTCCAACACGCATAATATTTTGATCGTCTAAAAATACTTTAAATTTATGAAGCTGACTTTTCTTAGGTAACTCAGTTTTATTTAGCAACATCTTATATTCATTAAAAGATTCATTTTGAGAAGTGCGAATTATAACATTTAAAGCTCTTTGCAATTCATTAACAGTTAAAACACCAATGTGTAGTAAATTTCTACATTTTCTGTCAACAAAACGCAAAACGAAAGCTATGGCACGTTGAAGCCTTAAAAAATTTGAAAAAGCATTGAAATTAATTACACCGTTAAATTCATTTTTTAGATTACTTTTAAGTATTGTAGATACATTTGATTTAATTTCAGGTAACGCAATATCATCTGATTGTAAAAATTTAGAAGGCCAAGATGTAATATCATGTAGTAAAAAACTTGGTCCCGACCACCATTCTATTAAAGAACCGATTGTTTCAATATCAACTTCACGCGAAATATAATCTGCCGGGTTTTGACTAGAGGAAACGTGCCTCCATTCACCATTTTCGGTCTTATCTAAAATTTCTGCTACTCTATTGCGAACAAAAAGCTGAAGCTTATTAGGCAGCATTTTCAACCAACCTAAAACGATCGTAGAGTCAGTCCAAAAATACACGCGCTTTGGTTGTAACCTTAATGAAGCCTTAACCTTCTCATAAATGCGAACTCCTACTAAGGCGCCACTGAGTTCAAGTCTAGGAATAGTTGTCGGCTTAAGTGGTGCAACTCAACCTTTAGCTAATAATAAACGTACTAATACTTCACCCTTGTCATTAACACTGCGGACATACAGACACGCACCGTACGCTTGTTCAGACGCATCGCAGAAAATATGATATTCTATATATTTCAAGCTATCAATAATGACACAACGTGGAATTTTGATTATATTAATTTGTGGTAATTTACTTACTATATCTGACCAAACCTTACTAATGTCCTGCGGCAACTGTTCATCCCAGGACAATTTTTGTAGCCATAATTTTTGAAGTAGTATTTTCAAAACCATAACACAGGGACCTAAGAGCCCTAAAGGATCGAATATTTGTGAAATAACAGATAGTATTTCACGCTTACTATTGTTATCTACAAAAATTTCACCAATAGAAAAGTATAAATGGTCAGGCATCGTTTGCCAATCTAGCCCTAATGTCTTAGTCGCTTCATGTCCTCCAACATTCAAATCCAATGATGAGCGTGGACAATCAGAATTACTTATTAACCGCATATCATTTGACTTCCACTTTCTTAAATTCATTTGTGCTGATGCAAGAGTGGAGGTTATTTTACGACGTAATTCCTTAACTTCATTAATATCAGATCCACCTGTGAGAAGGTCATCTACATAAAAATCATGAAGAATAACTTCAGAAACCTTCTTATCGGCGCACTCTAAGCCTAGTTGATGAATACATCTCGTTGCTAAGAACGGGGCGCTAGCTGTGCCGTAAGTAACAGTATTGAGCTGATAAACTTGTAATGGACATGAGGGACTATCACGCCAGACAATCTGCTGAAGATGTCTGTCATTTGGATGGACGATTACAGTTCGATACATTTTCTCAATGTCTCCGGCTAGTATATATTTATGCTGTCTGAACCGTAATAAAATAGATAATAGATCATCTTGAATTACAGGACCTATCATTTGTAGGTTATTAAAAGAAATACCGTTAGTTGTTGGGCTGCTAGCATTATAAACCACTCTCAATTTTGTCGTGGTGCTACTTTCCCGTATGACTCCGTGATGCGGAATATAATAAGAACCATTAATTACCGTATCGCACTTAGACATATGACCTAACTGTTCATATTCAAGCATAAAGTCTTTATACATTTTACTAAATTTAGGCTTGCATTTAAATCTACGTTCTAATGAAGTAAAGCAATGTTTGGCACGGGATAAAGATTCACCTAGTAAGTCAGGAGAATATTTTAAAGGAATCCTCACACAAAATTGACCGTTTTTTAAGCGCACAGTATTTTTTACGAAATGTTCTTCGCACTGTTTTTCCTCAGAAGAATAATGAGATGTGGTATTAACATCTTCTAATTGCCAAAAACGTGTGAGAAGCTGTTGTATATTATCATTATATTTTTCATTATCAGCATCTGACATAAATGTAGAAACATGACATTTATTTTTTGTATAATTTAAATCTACGGTAACACTAGTCGGGCCAGACACAAGCCAGCCAAGCCTAGTCTCATAAAGAATGGGTTGCCCTGGTCCTAATTTTATCATTTGAGAACCTAACAAGTCCCAAAAGATATCAGCACCAAGTAACATGTCTATAGACCCAGGTGTATTAAAATTAGGATCAGCCAAACTTATGTTTTTAGGAATTGTAAGTCCTAGCAAATCTACGTGCCTACTCGGGACGTTGTCAGTAATGGAATTTAAAATGAAACAGTTAACATTTGCCCTAAAGTTATCATTCATTGACGTTATTGACACGACGGCTCTTTTATTAATAGTGCACAATGAATTATTAATTCCCATGATTGTGTTGCTTACAGTACTAGCAGATAAACCTAATTTCTCGTAGAATTCCTCAGTCATGAGACACGACGTACTGCCACTGTCAAGAAGAGCGCGGGCTGTGTGTAACGTTTGATTCTTTCCTACTACTTTTATTAATGCCGTTGAAAGCAAAATATCGCCTTGTTTAACATGTGCAGATAACGATAAGCTTGGACCATGCGTTGAAGTAGTGGACGCATTAGTACCACTGTTAATGTCATCATTGTTCACGGTGGCTTCAAGAGCTGACGCGGGTTTAGACCTGAAGTGTTCTGTAACATGAACAAGCGTGTGGTGCTTACGACGACATATTTTACATCCTGCTTTTTTACAGTTATTAGCATAATGACCTGAAGAAAAACAATTAAAACATACTTTGTAACTTGGCAAAATTTGCAAGCGAGCTTCATTAGTCAGAGCTAAAAATTGAGGACAAACGTTTAATTTATGGTCACCGTTACACCTTTGACATAATTTAGATTTAATAGAAATAGAATCTAATTTAGAATTATAATCAGTTGTTTTATATTTATTATTTCCATCTTGAATAATCATCGTTTTAACTTTTACATTTTTCGCATTTGTATGACTAAAATTAGAAGGATTCGAAAGTTCTAAGGTTTCTATTAAATCAGCTCGTTCTCTAAGAAAACTTAAAAAAGTCGAAAACAATATTTTACAATTTTTATCAAGGCGGCCTTTATATTCCTCCCATTCACGGAACGTTTTACTGTCTAACTTATGTGTAATAATGTAAATGAGAAGAGTATCCCATTGCTTAACAGGTTCGCCTAATGAATCTAAAGCACTCAAATTTTTATTAATTTGATCAATTAAATTCTTTAAAATGACTGATGATTCTTTACGAATTGAGTCTATATTAAACAATGTCGAAACATGGTGTTGAATTAACAAATGCTTGTTGTCGAATCGATCACAAAGGAGTTTCCATGCTACCAAATAATTAGCGGCCGAAAACTGAATCGAGTTAACTACCACAGCAGCGGATCCCTCAAGCGAAGACCTTAAATAATGAAATTTATTAATATTATTCATTTCATCGTTACAATGAATAAGGCTTTCGAATGTATCACGAAATTCTAACCAGTTTGTATAAGACCCACTAAATTTAGGAAGTTGAATAGTTGGTAGCTTTACGCATTTAATATTTGAATGTACACTTACTTCGCTATCTTGATCTTTTTTCTTATAATCAGCAAGAATTTGTTGAGCTAACGATAGTGATTTATAATAAAGAGATTCGAACTCGCTACGTTCCGCTAACTGACTGTCTATATTGTCAGTACTACACTCCAGTGATAATTGCACTTCATCATATTGTTCGTACATAGCCTCGAGTCTACTCAAACGCAATTGTAATTCATTTACTTCAGAAGAGCTTAATGTTAAATGTTCTAAAGAATTTAAATAATTAGAGAATACCGTTACTCTTCCTTTAAAACTAGCCCTTTTCCTTATAAGCTCCTTATCCTCTGGCATTGCGAAAACTAGTACAGGCAACCTGGAATGTATACAAAATAATAATTACTAACAATATAGTTACAATGCAATTATTACAAAAACGCGGAATAATGATTTATATTTGATAATAAAAGTATTAACCAAGTGTAATATATTAACATTTACCAATTAACACATAATATTTAAACATTTATTAAGTTATAACAATAATTACTTTATTAAACAATGTGTATAGATAAATACAAACTTTAGCGATTATGTAAAAAGATTTTGCTATATAAGTTTATAATTTAATAATGAGAATACATATATTTTATAATTATAACCCTTTTGGATTATATAAACTTTATATAAAAGTAATGCAAATCAAAATACATAAGTTACAATATTATTTTATGAACGCTAAGTATAAAAGTAAAATTAACAAAAATATGTTTAATACTAACCTTAAACAATATTTGAAACCCTAAATACTACCTTAAGAGTGTTGGGTAAACTAATCATCAATAATTATTATAGCAGAATATCCTAATTCCAGACCACAGAATCTTCTTGTCATATGACCTTATAATGACATTGCAAAATTGCACGTCGATTTCCGGCTATATATATAATTCTTGATGTCCAACGACTTTTATTATAAATCCCTTGTTTAATATAATTGCTGATGCTGTTCCACACATCCAGGCTCGAATAAGGACCATATGTTGGGATTTTAGCAGTATTTAAGGAGATAAGTAAAAAACGTTGCACTCGGTACACTTGTTACAATGAGAAGCCTTTATTATAAAGTAAATCAGGTATAGCGACGAAATATTCGGAAGGTGGATAGAAAATAAAAATATGAATATTGCTCGTATAAATTATACAGGCGCTTTGCGTGAACAGTTTGTGTGTGAATTTTCAAAAGGTACTTGTTACGCCTGTTTATATTAAGATTGTATTAGAATAGTGATTCGTGATGTTGATTGATTTGTGAGATCAATATAAGTCGTTGGAACGAACGCACTACCGATATGTTAAATAAATTCACCACACACCTACTAATCGTATACCAAGTCGTAGAAGTGGTATACAATACGTCAATGACCAACGCCATACAAGTATAGCTTACGTATCGCGAGTGTACTGTGAGACGGCATCAGCCGCGACATAGTTAATGTCGCTATAACAGTTCACATAACATACACATAAGCCAGTTCACATAAGTCCATCACGTCAGACTGTTACATGTTGAACTTATTGCCAACTTTTGTCAGCAGAACTGAGATGGTTAAAGTTTTATGTTCATTCGGTGTTTCAAAAGTTCTTACAAAAGTCTATTTTGGATCCAATCATCGCTTAGGGGACTAGATAATTATTATTTTTTCGATCTGGTGAAAAATAGCGGAGCTTTGAATACCGCCATTCAAATTCACCTCGGAAGGAGAATGTCTTCGGGAGGAAACTGGAAAACAAAGTGTCTTTACACTTGGAAAAGTAAAGTGTTTTTACCTATATTTGTGTTGCTCAATAATGGGTAAAGCTGGCTATATATAAAAAAAAAAGATTTTTTTTGGAAACAAGAAGTTTGTTTGTAGAATAGTTTAGAATGAAAGCTAGTAGAAAGTTGTGATACCATAAAACACGTATGCGTATGAATAGAACCGTTTATTTTTTCCCTCTTTCTACTTTTTATTATCAATATTAGCATCTGCAATCTATTTCTTTTTCTTCATACGGGAAGAGTGAACTTATTTTTTTCGAGGGAACATATTGAAAATATCAATATTTTACCACTTTGATAGGAGAAAGTTTTACCTATACACAATAAAACTTCACATTGTTTCCTGTATATAGCATAGTAAGCATCGGGGGTTCCCTGTTATAGTTCAAACACTCCTTTCCCTACCCTTTTTTTAGTATAGTTTTTTGAGACACCGCGCTTTATATTGTTACAAGAATGAGAAAATAATTCGTATCCCCTAGTGGGAATCGAACCCACAAACGATCTGATGCCGCATTTTTGCGTTCAAAAAAGTGTATGAAGATAATTAAACAAAAATTTTAAAATAAAGATCACAGTAGTCACTGTAAAACGTATTTGATACAAAGTTTGTCAAAAAAGCTTCGTCCAAGTTCACATTTTCGCAGACGCGGAGAATGAACTAGTTTGTTGCTTTTTATTAGAACTGTCATAATGAGGATATAGTGGGAAGTGTAGCGGATAATGGAGTTTCAAAGTTTTTTACAATTAAAATGTTGTTGTTGTGGGTTCGATTTCCACTTGGAGCAGGAATTTATTATCGCTTCTTCACTAACAACAAGACAAAGTATAAGGCAAATCGCGGCGTTAAGTTTCACTACTCAACAAGCAATATCTTGAGTATTGAGGAGCGATGCATGAGTGACTGTCCCTGCTAAAGTTATACGGGATTCATAATGAAATTTAAAATAGTAGTAATAAGTGTACAAAAATTATTTGCTGGCTTGGTAACTTGATCAATACAACATGTTTGTGGGTTCCATTTCCAACTAATATACATTTATGAAGGTTTTTGATAAGCGTATTTTTTTTACGCGTGATAATAGTCAAAATATGATCTTTTATACCTCTCGAGAAACACAAAATTTCGTTAAGTGGCAAAAAATTAAGAATAACACTTTCTTCTTACTATTAATAATAAATTTGTACTGTCATCTTTTTTCTATACCATCATGTTTTATCCCTAGCGTCTAGTACTGCCCTAGTAACTGATACGAGCTGGTTACGTGGGCCTAATGGTCTGGCAGATGTTGGCCATCTGCATAATACCTACTAAAATATCGACCGCCACTGTCCGGCGCTACGGGTGTCGAAGGATTCTTCCATAACTTTTTTTTGTTATTGGTTTATCTGTGCACCTTTGAAAGAGATGAAGAAAGGACGGTATGCAAAATCAGTGTAAATGGTAAGATATTAGAACAAGTGAATGAAGTGGTATATTTGGGAAGTATTTTCAATAGAGATGGAAGATACGAGGTGGATGTGGAGAGGCGTATTGCTGCCGGTAACAGGTTTAACGGAGCCTTAGCTGCATTGATGAGATGGCGAAACGTCGGCACAGCTGCGCGTTTGGCCGTACACAATGCAATGTTGGTACCGACGTTGTGTGTATGTGAAGGTCACGCAAAAAGCATGAGGACCCCCCGGAGGGCATGTATGAAGAGGTTGATGACAGTGGACGAGGCGAAAGAGGTATGTAGAGACTGTAGCGTTTGGCGTTCCGTTCTCTTTGTCTACCCCGCTAGGGATAAAGCGTGAAGCTAAGTTAAATTAAGTTGTGCACCTTTCACACATAAGAGATACATGCAAATAAAAGTGACTAAAAAAGAAAAATATAAATTAAACAAAATGCCAATCAACTCGCTGTCTCTTCTCACTAAGCCTCTTTACTAAATGTAAGACAAGCTGACGTAGATTGAGTTGGGTCAGCCCAAAGTTTTTTTGCTCGACTAGATATGAACATGAGCTAGATTACATAGTACAATAAATAATCCCCGCATCATGAATGGATTATACTAACAAATTTATATTATGTTTGAATATTAAATATATGAAAAATATATATATTTTTTTATTTACATTATTTAAAAACGAATTAAAATCCTATACAATAAAAACCCTTAACCTAGCAGGACTCGAACCGTCAACTCTTTGAAATCGTCAACATCTATATATATATAGGTGTTGACAATTTCAAAGTATTGTATTATTTCAAAGTATATATGTATATGTATATATATATTTATTTATTTGAAGTTGATGTTTTACGTAAGTCTCACTCGTATCTTAATATCCCTGTACAGGTTGTAGAGTATCAAGCCGACTTAAAATAAAATATCTTAACACTAGGATCCCGGGTTCCTTACCTGAGATCCTAGCGTTAAGATATTTTCGTTCCATAGTTTCCTTCGAATATTCGAGCATGAAAAGGAAATATTTAATACTGCATTTTTTCTTATTCACTCTGTATCTCGCATATACCTAATAATATAATTTACGGTTGCTAGAAAATAAAAAAGGATGCCCTACCTGTTGGTAAACAAACAACTAGGACATTTTTCCACTGTACCAAAATGGCGTCGATACGAACGTGAGCTCAATGTGAGGTCCAATCTTACCTAGAACGTTTTCGTATATGTTCATTTGAATTTTATAATAAATAAATATTTTGTGATGTGACCACTTAATGTGTCGTATCCTCTTTCTAAGTAGAATCATAATAAACTTATTCCCTGTTGCATATTAGAATGAGGTCAGTGGTGGCGTTGGGGCACAAGTGTGTCACTAGAACGCTATAGATTGTGGGTTCGATTTCAACTCGAAGAAATGAATCGCTCTAGTGTCGAAACAAACTTTGAGTTCCGCCACTCAACACGCAATGCCTCCAGAATTCGGCGGAAAATGGGCAACGAAGTGTCTTACGAAAAATGTGAACACAAATTTTAATATAAAGTTAAAATAAAATTTTGGATAAAATATATCGTGAAGTCTAATCCTTATATTTTATTTTAATAGTCAATACACTGGTCCAGACGACCAGATGTTCCAGGTCCGTAGGTTCTGATATTTTATTATAGGGGAACCCTTTTTACACCCTTTGTAAGAATGAAAGTAATAGTTGACATTATGTTGGAGTTGGGAAAATTTGTGATAGTAATTATATCGAAATTATAATCAATTGAGGTTCGTCTGTTCATCTGTTTGTCTGTTTATCTGTACTTTAGATCAATATTGTAATTTGGCAAGCTTCCATTAACATTTAGTGTTTATTTTATTTCAATCAGTTTATAAATAAAAAAGTTATACCATTTTAAAGAACCATTCTTTATCAACCATTCGCTCGATAAAACTGCTATTAATAAGTATTATAATCAATTAACTGAAACTTTAATTATCAATATATAGGTCGGGGCAAAAGTACTTATATATTTTGAATGTATTATTAGTAACCAAACCTCTTTGGATGGTACTGAATGTAACTGGCTGGTTTTGATATCATTAAATGTGATATTCTGAAGATGCAATAATTAAAAAATAAAAAACTAGTTCCCGCCATTTTTCAATTGTTTTTGAAGCAAGGAAAATGAATGTATTGAGTGACGGTATTCGGCAGTAGTGTGAAGAAATTCGGTACATTTTAAAGTATTATTACAAAAAAGGTAAAAATACGACGAACACCGCGAATAAAATTTGAGCGGTTTACGGACTTAATGCGGTATCAATAAAAGTAGCACAAATGTGGTTCAAGCGTTCCAAGTCTGGAAATTTTAGTATGAAAGATGAGGTTCGCTCTGGGCGCCCTGTCACAGATAAAATCAGTGCCATCTTTGAGAAAGTGGAGCAAGATTGACATATTAGTAGCTACGACATTGCTGAAGAACTGGATGTTGATCATAAAATAGTTATATGTCATTTACGAAGGTAGGTTAGGTTCTTTGATTATGGCGTTCCGAGCGTGCCACTAGAGCACATATCACTTCGCCAATGTCACGTTGTGTGGAGAAGACACGAAGGAGGTTGTACGGTAAAAAAGATATAATATTACACAATAGGAGAATGCATGTTTAAAAAAAAAGATCCAGTTAAAAATTGCCTTCACCTAAAAAAAAAAAAAAAATTATATATATATACATTATATACATAACACAGAGAGTTAGTAATAAGAAATATAATACAGAGGTGTTAGCTTACAATTTAATTTTGTTATATCTAATATATTTACATAAAAATTTACAAAGAGGACTAAACACAAACATTAACAAACATTGAACGTTAAGGGGGCGGGGAACTTTATGAGGAAGAACATCGTATAAGGGACGGAATAGCTTAGGGCAAGTGAAAAGTATGTGAGGAGGGGAACCGTCGTCCAGGCCACATTCACACAGTGAGTGGTCCCTGACCCTGATCTTAGCTAAGTGCACAGGTATACATGCATGTCCAAGGCGCAAGCGACAAATAGTTGATATAATTCTCCGTTCAGTAAATTTTTGGGAAAAAAACCAAGGTCACCTGGGGATATTAGGTTGAATCGCAGCATAAAACTTACCTTTCTGAGATTTTGATAGTTCCCAGAATTCAGACCATGACACATCCAAATGAGTTGATGCAAGAGACAACAAATCCTGGGCCGAAACAAAAAAATGATCTAAATTACCACACTGGATGGTTAATTTTGCGCACGAGTCTGCAGATTCATTCCCACTTATTCCAGAATGACCTGGAATCCATGCCAAAGTAACATCCAAACCCTTTAAATAGCATGAGTACAATTCTTCACGAATCCTTAAAATAATTGAAGACCTTAATTTACTATGAAATGGATTTCCCTTTATAGCCAGTATGCAGCTTAAAGAGTCAGTACAAATGACAGTCTGTTTAAAGTCATGGGAGTCTGTGAACTGAATCGCTTCTAACAAAGCAACAGCCTCTCCAGTAAACACAGATGATTCGGGAGGACATTTATATTGCAATATAATTTTGAATTTTGGTATCCAGTAAGCTGCACCAACACAGCTATCCTTCGAAAGCTTTGATGCATCTGTAAAGATGAGGATGTGATTTGAAAAATTTTCATTTACTATGGATTGAAATTTTGTGTTGGTGTCAGCAGCTCCCTTGGTTAGACCAAGATTAGTGATAATGGAAGGATGGTGTACTAGTGCCTTATAAGGCGTACAGAATAATGGGTTAGACGGATAAGAGGACAAGGGATGAGGAAGGGAGGTAAATCTCAGGAAACTATTGAGCAAGTAGGGTAGGGGCCCGCTCCGAGGGATGAGGTCCGCTAAATCAGACAGCTTAGACCATAAGGGGTGGGAAGACAGCTGTAACATTTTACCAACAAACCGGTCAGATAGGAATTGGCGACGGATAGGAAAAGGTGGATCTACACACTCCACCTGCAGTGCGTTGGTGGGAGAAGACTTCATTGCACCTATAATAATTCGTAGGCATTTGTATTGGATTCTATTGAGTTTTTCAGTAGCAACTTTATTAAAAGGGTCTAAAACAAATAATCCATAGTCAATGTGACTACGGATTATGGCATTGTACAGTAGTTTCAGAGTATAAGGGTGTGCACCCCACCACACACCAGACACAGCTCTTAAAGCATTAATGCCTTTTTCACATTTTTTACTGATATGTTCAGCATGTGCAATTCCGTTCAGTCTTTTATCAAGAATCATGCCTAAGAATTTAACATTCTCTGCTAATTGGATAGTATCATTACCGTAAATAATTTCGAAATCAGGAGTTACTCTCTTTTTGGAAAAAACTACAGCCCGGCACTTTGCTACTGATAGTGCTAAGCCATGGTTAGAGAGTGTAACAGTATATATCTTGAGTATAAGTAAAAAATAAATAAATAAATAAATAAAACAAAATATGCATGGCAATGCACATAAATAACATAGTTAATTATGAATAATACAAACTATATATTTTGAATAAAATATTAATCGAGACGTGTTCGTGTATTGTCGTCCCGAGTGTCGCGACCGTCGTTCCGTATATATAGGAGGTGGTGATGCTCGGAAGGCAGCGGTCGAGTCGAACTATTAAGTACTACGGTACAAATGAATATGATGCACATAAAGACTCGTACCAAATGTATAATAAATATAATGTGATAATTTGAAGTCTATCATGGCACGATCTTTTAGGATCGAATTTCTTATAAAGGCAATATATGTGTAGGAGCGACACATATTGTGGATCTTTGATCCATATTATAATATTGAATGTTGCTTGCCTTCGCGAAGGCTGACGTGATGGGCTTATGCGAACTGTTATAGCGACATTAACTATGTCGTGGCTGATGCCGTCTCGCAGTACGCTCGCGATACGTAAGCTATACTTGTATGGCGTTGGTCATTGATATATTATATACCACGTCTATGACTTGGTATACGAGTAGTAAGTGTGTGGTGCTGTTATGTCCCAGCTCCGGTGTATGTAGTAGTGTCCGCCTCTCTCATACGGGTGTGTGGTGCTATTTTATGTCCTGGAACTCTGGTGTATGTAGTAGTGTCCGCCTACGGTTCGAGACACGACTGTGGGGTGTGTGCCGTGCGTTTATTTAACATATCGGCCGCCTTGCGGTAGTGCGTTCGTTCCAACGACTTATATTGATCTCACAAATCAATCAACATCACGAATCACTATTCTAATACAATCTTAATATAAACAAGCGTAACAAGTACCTTCGGAAAGATCACACACAAACGTCCCGGAGAGTTCAATAAGACTGTTGCAGCCGCAGTCTGGTAGGAATTCACGGTGTAGGGCGGGGAACGGCCCGTACTCTTTCTTCCTTTTATTATAACTAGTTCGCAGTTATAGTGGAGAGGAAGATAGGACGCACTCTTGGCTTATCTTTGGACGAGCTTCGAGTTATGACAATGTTATATTGTCGAGTCTACAGTTATCTAAATAACTGACACAAGAACAACTTCTGGTGGCAAATATCTTATTAAAGCGATACCTTCTAATGGCATAATATGAAATTCTTAACACTGTTTCCTCTGAATTTCTAAAAGATTTTGGGTTCTTCACGATCACAACTATAAAGAGTTCTAACCACTAGACACATCACGAGCCAAGGCATTAAATATTAAATAATATTTTAAAAGGTGTTTGGGATATCAGTTACAAGAGCCACTGGTCTAGATAGCGTAAAGCAGTATTTAAGCGATAAGTGATGTCCTCCACAGATTTTGAGCTGTAGTAAAGGACGATGTTGTCAGCATACTGAAGGATATTACAAAAACTATTGACAGACAATTCGAGGTCATGAGTATATAAATTATACAACAGTGGACTGAGAGCTGAACCTTGAGGCAAACCTTTCCAGACAAGTCTGGGAGGTATAGTAAGCAGCGGATGTTTTACAGATATCGATCTACCGGTCAGCAGATTACATATAGAATGAGTCATCCTCGGCGGAATACTCAGCTGGTGCAATTTCTGCCTGAGTACCGGAAGAAGAACATTATCATATGCAGATGCAACATCTAGAAAAACACCAACCAAATACTCTCCTTTGGCATATGCTCGTCGAATGTCTGTAGTAAAAATACTGAGACTATCTGTGGTACTTAACCCCTTTCTGAAGCCAAATTGAGAGGGAGCTAAGATATTTCTGCTTTCCACTATCCACTCCATACGATTTTTTAAAAGTCGTTCCATAATTTTTGATAAAGCCGAGGCTAGAGCAATGGGTCTGTATGAATTAGGATCAGAAGGACATTTTCCAGGTTTTAGGATGGGAATAACATTTTGGAACTTCCAGGATTCAGGAATGTTACCTGATTGAAATATGTTGTTAACCAGATTTAAAAAATGCAGCTTAGACTTCTCATTTAGTCTAGCAATAAAAGAATAAGAGATACAATCTTCACCTGGGCTAGTATCTCTTAAGTCCGTTAAGACATTTTTGAGTTCTTCGAACGAAAAATTAGCATCCATTTCATCCAAAGATTCAATCAGAGGGGAAACAAATAAATCACAAGAAGGAACAAAGGGAGGCGCCAGTTTGTTAGCAAAATCATTAAGCCACAAAGAGGGATTATTGGAACTAGGACTGGGACTACTGCTAAGAGAACGGCGAAATCTCTTAACATTTGTCCATACAAGGGAGGAAGGGGAACAAGGACTAAGGGATTCACAAAAATTAGTCCATCCAAGTTTTTTCTTTTTCCCAGTCAAATTTCTAAACTTCGCATCTCTGCGCTTGTACTCAATGTAATTCTCCATAATCATACAGGCAGCATATGACTCCTCGGCAGATGTTCACCGATCGACAGAATCAGAGCATTCCTGATCCCACCAGGGATTGAAATGCATCCAATTCTGAATGGAGTGTTTTTTCGGGATATGCAAGTCAGCTGCAGACAAAATGGCAGAGACAAAACGATCATAGCAAATAATGATATTCTCAGAATTACCGAACTCAGGAAGATTGCCCAACATGCAATCCACAGAGTCGGCGTACTCAGTCCAGTTGGCTTGTTTCAGGTTATATTTAGAAGAAGAATTAAGAGGGGGAGAAGGGGGATGTCTATTATGTATAGAAAGGAGAATAGGGAAATGGTCACTACCATAGGTAGAAGGAAGAACAAACCATGATAGCTGGGTAGCAAGAGAAGGAGAAGATAAGGAAAGGTCAACAGCAGTCCTAGGATTCTGATTAGGATTAACCCTACGAGTCGGAGAGCCATCATTGAGAATGCAAAGAGATACATCATCAATCATGTCTACCAACGAAGGAGAAAATCCATCACAATAATAACACCCCCACAAAGAGTGATGAGTGTTAAAATCCCCCAGGACCAACACAGGACTAGGAAGTGAAGAGATAATAGACTTAAGCTCAAGGAAAAGAGAGGAAGAAGGATGAGGGATATAAACGGACAGAAAGGAGATATTGAAAGCCCTCACAGTAACAGCATTAATCTGTTGGCTGTGAGGAGGGAGAGGGATAAGGGAATAAGGAGAGGAGTGCTGGATAAGGATAGCACAACCTCCATACCCGTCATTTCTGTCCTCCCTTAAACAGGAGAAACCTGGTACCCTAAAGCGGGAATCAGGCACCAACCATGTTTCCGAGAGGGCAATAATGACAGGTTTATACAGAGCAATAATATTAAGTAATTCGTGCTTTTTAGCACGAATACTTTGACTATTCCACTGTAGGAAGTTCAGTGGCTCCATTGTTTAGTATTTTGAAAATTGTTAGTAAGTTTTTGGCAACGTTGGACGGTATAGGAAGTTCATCAGCGGTTTGAAAGATGCTCACAAGGGTTTCAGTTAGTGCAACCAATAGATCTTTTCTAGATTCTATTGGACTGTCAACACCTTGATTTAGAGCGCAACCATTAGGAAGGGAAGAGGGACAATTGGCAGTTAAGGCTTGATGAGCTTGTCTGTTATATCCCTTCGCTAAAGGAGCGCGGGGACGGGGAGACTGGAAAACTGTCTTTCGGTATGATTTATACGGAGTGAGAGGGGCTGATGATATTGGAGATAAGGGGAGAGCGGGACGGGAAGATATTTCCTTAGCCATGTCAGCATAAGATCTGCGGACAGGAGGGAAACGAGCGGAAGCCTCTATATAAGATATACATTCCTGAGACATTGTAATTTTGATGGACTGTTGCCTTGCAAACTCAGGACAGTCCTTGTCTGTTGCAAAATGTTTACTCTCGCAGTATAGACAAAAAGAATTTTCCCTGCTAGTGTCACATGCATCACCATTATGGGACTCGGAACACTTGTAGCATCTTGGCTTCGATCTGCACTGTGATTTTATATGACCAAATCGACAACAGTTAAGGCATTGTATGGTGGGATATTTGTAGGGTTCAACTGGGAGAGAGGAATGGTACGAAAAGTCCCTTTCAGGCAACATTTGACCACGGAATGTAACTACAACCGACTGAGTCGGAACCCATGTAGTCACACCCTCACTAACACACTTTCTATTTAAACGCCTTACTTTCATCACCTGTACACCACCTGAGGGAAATTCCAAAGAGCTTACAAATTCGTGTAGCGAAAAATCTACTGGGACATCTCTTACAATGCCCATTCTGGTAATATTGAAAGTAGGGATAACTGCAACATACTTACATAGACTAAGAATGGGATTAGATAAAAATGAATTCGCTGCAGTAGCTGATGAGAATTCTACGCTTATTTTGTTGCGACCAACATTTTTCACACCATCGCTGGTGATATTAGATATTTTATTAATATGGAGGAACTGGCCAAATTTAATGGCTTTAATGGAAGTCCCTGCTGCAGGGTCTGGAGTTTCCCTCGACACATACACTATAAAAGGGCCTTTATCCGTATCTAGATAGTATTTAGGACTTTCAGATAAGGAAGGATGTATGTATAAGTTTTGGATTGACGGAGTAGCTGTAGCTGGGTCAATAATTGTTTTTTTTAATTAAATTATCATTGTGGGTAGGTGTGTCATCACCTTGCCTTTTTCTTGAAGAAGTCTGCAGATCGCATATGCCACCACCAGGATCAGGTGGATCAGGCGGATGCTCAGCATCCATTTTAAAATTAACTAACCTATCTTACCTTATACCTAATCTAGTTAATAAAACACCACAAACACTAACACCAACCGAACACCTTAATAATACAAATCTTTTTTTTTTAAAACAACCGCAATTTCCACTAAAAATGTACGACAAAAAACAATAAAGAACTAAACCCTCACTAACACGTGTGTTAACCAAAACAAACGTCAGCCATTTCTTTACGAAGGTATGGGTACAAGAAAACTTGACATTTGGATATCACGTGATACTTTGTTGAAACATAACAATTCCGAAACATTTCTGAAGCAGTTGAATACTGGTAATGAAAAATTTGTGATTTACAATAAGAATGTGCGAAAAAGATAATGTCCGAAGCATGGACAAGCCCCACAGACCGTGGCAAAGCCCGGCCTGACTCAGAACAAAGTGATCCTATATGTATGGTGTGGTTGGGAAAGAATCGTCCACTATGAGCTTTTGCTTTTTTTGGGTAAAACTATCGATTCTGATCCCTATTGTCAGCAACTGATGAGATTAAAAAATCTATTAAGAAAAATCGACCGGAGCTGATGAATAGGAAGGGCGTGGCGTTCACCATGACAATGCCAAACCGCACTCATCTATAGCCCTGATCTTGCTTCATCAGTTTTCCACTTGTTTCAGTCATTGCAGAACTCTTTAGGAAGCATAAAGTTAACCTCAAAAGAACACTATGAACAAACACTACCTGTCACATTTTTTTAATCAAAAATCTTAATATTTCTACAGGAATGGGATCATGGCACTACCCACAAGTTGGCAACAAGTCATCGATCAAAACGGTACATACATATCGCACATTAAAAACAAAAATGACATTATACAAAAAAGCTTGCTTTTGACTTATGGTAACATGTAGAATCTATAAATAAAAACACGTCAGTTGCAAAGACACTTGCTTTAATAGTCCGATTAGTGTTCGCTAGATAGTGCTAATGTCGTTTCATACTTTGTTGTCGCGAGCGTGATTGGTGAATAATAAACCGACACTAAACCAGTAATGCCCTGGCTGCCAGACAGAACGCTAATTAAGGTAAGTGAAAAAGTGACATATTTTGTATAGTGTCATTTTTACTTTACTTATAATTATAAAATACAAAATTGCTATTGACATTGTTAGTATAGTGTCGTTTTTTCATTCATTTATAATCAAAATTGCAAGAAAAGATTCATATGATACTGACATAATTAATATAGTGCCATTTCTCTACTCAAATATTTCACATAACTATGTTTAAATAATTTATATATATAAGGGGCATATTTTATTTATACCAAAGAAGGATCAGTGTGAACAATGCAAAATTTACAAGCTGGCTGATAATCCTATTAAGGATGCTTCGAAAGAAAAATATGACAGCCATTTAGCAGAGAAAGTGAAAAGTCGTGAAGATAAGGCTAGTGACGAAGAACAAGTGTCAGATAATTTTATAGTGGCATGCTACGACTTACAAGCCGCAATGACTGTCCCTAAAGGAGAAGTATCAACATTCTACTACAAGTCTAAAATAAATTGTCTGAATTTTATGATATCGGAACTGAAGACTGACAATGTAGAATGCTAATTTTAGGATGAATCTCAGGAATTGCCCTGAGATTACCCGTGGAGCTAACGAAATAGGTAGTTGTGTTTTAAATTTTCTACAGAAAAAGTCTTCTTCTCCTGATAAAGATCTTGACATAGTTTTTTATTCAGGCAACTGGCCACAAGCCACCAAAAAATCAGTATGTAATTGGAATGTATACATGCGGTAACAAACCTTAAAACAAAATAAATTACCCTTAATTTTTTAATTCGCGGCCATACTCAAAACGAAGGACACGTGGAAAGCCTTACGTTGTATACGAGATGGGATACAATGATTTTGTGCATTTAAAACAACTCCCGGTTCCTAGCCTGAATAAGAGTACTGAAGGCGAGGTTGTTAAGTTGTCTGATGTAAAAGTCATCAAAGTTGAGAAAAATGCACAGAACGAACCACTTACTTTGATAATTTCAAAGAACTTGATTTGGCTAAAAGAACATTTAGGAATAGTCGACCTAAATAGGTGCAGCCATTGTATCAGCAAAAATTGGATATATCCGAACGAAAGAAAAATGATGTGAGAAGCTTTGTGGATACGGGATTGATATTTGAATATTACCGACCCTATTATGAAAGTATTTTTAATTACAAAATTATGCTCGTGAAGATCTCATTGATTAATATTAATTAACAATTAAGAATGTTTTTTTTTTATTTGTTTATTTTTTATAAGACACATAGAGGTTGTTTTCGTAATAATTTAGAAGTAATTTTAGTTGAAACTATAATTTAATTAAACATCACAGCATGTTTAATTAAATTATAGTTTAGTTTTCGAGACTGCATTAAATAAGACTTGTTTGCGTAGGCCAAATAAATACATTAAGCATCCAAAATATATTTTTGTTTTATTTTCACATCAATTTACTCCTTTCATTAGATATGCAAATTAATTTAACATGTCGTTAAACGTATAATTTACTGGTGATATAAAAACAAAAGTGACACTACGCTAAACTTTTTTTTCAAAATATTTTTTTTCTCCAACTACTAGTTAACTTATCTTATTCTTATTAAAAATTATAAAAGCGATAGTTAGAGTATTATATAAACCTAATAATAAAGCTTGTTCTCAATTAATTGTCAAGATATGGGCATAATAATTATATAAAAAACTTAAAACTGCTGTATTGAAAAATTGGGTTTTTCGTATTATGCCATTTTTATTTTCAATGTGCGATATTATAAATAAATAAAAATTAATTAAATTAAATTAAATCAGCTTCACGCTGTATCCCGTTCACAGCAGGGTAGGCAGAGCGAACCTAGTGTTAAGACACTCCGTTCCCCACTTTCTGCCGAATTCTGGAGGCATTGCGTGTCGAGTGGCAGAATTCAACGTCGCGCTTAGCCTCGACACGAGAGCGAAGAAGTGTAAATATAAATTTAAGTAAATATTTTATCTACTCGTGGGAATCGAACCCACAACGAGTCGGTTTGAAAGTCACACTTCGTGCCGCTGCGCCACGGCTGGAAATTATACTTAAATAAATATTTTCCTTAGTATGAACAATACGAAAATACTTTTGCCCCAACCTTATAAGTATAAGTATTGTTTTTAAAATTATATTATTATTATTAAACTAAAGTAATGCAGATTAGTAAATCAGTAATTATGTCGTTCAATTGAGCGAGCCGCGGGCTGGTAGCTAGTAAATAAAGATTTAAGAAAAAATATATTATAATTTAAAGCAACTGAACTAAGTCAATTTTTTTTTTTTAGCAATTTAGGATAATAAAATATCTTTAGAATATCCTTCCCTAAAATATTCTATATTTAGAATGTCGTTCCCCTGAGTGGATATCGACCCACGACCCACGACCATCTCATACAAGCACTTTACCACAACGCTGAGATAACGTCCACATATTGCGTCTATTTGCAGAAGCCGCTCAACTGAACAGTTGGAACGCTCAGAACTCAATTAATCAGCCTATCGCCGTCCACTGCTGAACGTAGGCCTCCCTCATCGAACGCCAACCATCCCGGTCTTGGGCTTCTCGCATCCATCCGTTTCCAGCCACCTTCTTTAAATCGTCTGTCCATCGTGCTGCAGGGCGTCCTACACTACGCTTGCCTAAGCGCGGTCTCCAGTCTAGCACGTATCGGCTCCATCGACCGTCGGTACGTCTGGAGACATGGCCGGCCCAGTTCCATTTCAGCGTGCTGATTCTCCGTGCAACGTCAGTGACTTTGGTTCTCTGGCGAATCGCTTCATTGCGGATTCTATCTGCCAGAGAAACTCTGAGCATTGCGCGTTCCATCGCACGCTGAGCGACCTTGAACTGGTGGACCAGCCCTACGGTGAGTGTCCACGTTTCAGCTCCGTAGGTCATGACTGGTAGGACGCACTGATTGAAGACTTTTGTCTTTAGGCACTGTGGGACAGACGATTCAAAAATGTGACGAAGCTTACCAAATGCCGCCCAGCCAAGGCGTATTCTTCTTTGCACTTCCTTCTTGAAGTTGTGCCGGCCAAGTTGGATGGTTTGGCCAAGGTATACGTATTCTTGCACAACCTCAAGTGTAGCGCCACTTACGACCACGGGTCTCGGGGACACATGACTATTAAACATAACTTTCGTTTTGTCAAAATTTATCCCGAGACCCACCCGTCTAGAAGAATCGCCCAGACCATTAAGCATCTCCTCCAAATCATGCAGAGTTTCCGCCATGATGACTATGTCGTCGGCAAATCGTAGATGTGATAAGTACTGGCCATTTATATTTATGCCCCGTCCGTTCCAATCTAGCGTCTTAAAGATGTCCTCCAAGGCAGCTGTAAACAGTTTCGGAGAAATAATATCTCCCTGTCTTACCCCGCGATGCAATTGAATTGGTCTTGTGCTGTGGTTTTGTACTTGGACGTGCATGGTTGCGGCTTTGTACAGACACTT
The DNA here is from genome assembly GCA_021202915.1 of Heliconius himera. Lineage (NCBI taxonomy): Eukaryota > Metazoa > Arthropoda > Insecta > Lepidoptera > Nymphalidae > Heliconius > Heliconius himera. The sequence goes on from JAJHJA010001044.1 coordinate 60,114, forward strand.
TATCAACTTTACTTTACAGAACTTTTTTTTACTTTACAGAACTCAATAGAAGCTTGTATTTATTCGCAAATACAAGGACGTAAGCTGCATCAAATTTGAATGTCCTTTGAGAGCACTTTGTTTTTAAACGTTCTAAAAGTAGAATATTGGGAAAGGTTTTAGTGTCGTGACTTTTACGTTCTTTTGATATACTTATAGCAAGTATATATTATGTATAAACTTTTTTAAATATGTATCATATTCTATTTTTTTGAGTTTGTTGTTATAGCCTTAACAGAAATATATAATCTAATAGTGATAAGGTCGCCTTTCCATACTGCCTCTGTGCGCAAAATGGTTTTTTATTTTTTCTGTTATTTTATATTGGTATTCCTATTTCTCTTTTAAAATTTTATATTTCCTCTATGTCTGCAATAAAGAGTTTTATCTATCTATGTCCATCTGTGGAAATTCCAACTTTAACTATTATGGTCATCCAGCTGTTACCAGGCTGCATCTCATGAAATACGCCCTAGTAAATGACGGAGAGCAGGAATGAACCTGGTATTGAGACATCTTTTTTATCTATTTTGAGTAAGAATGCGTTTTGAGTGGCGGAATCCAACGTCGGGCTTTGTTTACCAGAGCGGATAAACAAAAAATATATATATTTTTAACATTATTAAAGTGTTATTCCAAAGTTAAGTAAGAAAAATACTTATTTAGAAAACGTATAAAAAGTTTAACGTAGCGGAACTCAAACTCGCGCCTCCTGGAAACCGACCAGGCACTCTGACCACTAAGCCATACGTTCTTAGTAAATATCTTAGGGAAGCGGAAATTTATAACATCTCCCTACAGAGATGCTAACAACATAAATAAGTTATAACAAGCGTATAAAAATTTCAACGTAGCTTGACTAGCCAATATATATACATATATATTATCATTTCCTAAATGGGACCCACAATCATCACGTTGACAGCTCCGACTCCTACGCTGTCCCACAGAGTAACGACAGCCTCAATAATGTATATTAATTATTAAGCATAAAATGTTTAGAGGCCAGTCGTGGCGCAGCGGCACAAAGTGTGACTGTAAGACCGACTGGTCGTTAGTTCGATTCCTACTCGAGGAGATGAAATATTTGCTTAAATTTATATTTCCATTTCTTCGCTCTGGTGTTGAGGCAAAGCGCGGCGTTGAGTTCTGCCACTCAACACGCAATGCCTCTAGAATTCGGCAGAAAGTGGGAAACGGAATGTCTTAACACTAGCTTCTCTCTGCCTACCCTGCTGTGTGCGGGATACAGCGTGAAGTTGAAAAAATAAATAAATAAATAAAAATAATATGTTTAAAGTATTGCAAATGTTAATATCTACAGTTTTTTGTCATTAAAGTTTTTTATTTGTAAATTAAAGCTGCAGAAACGAGATATTTGTTTTTTTTTGTTTATACTTTATTGGAACTCTAGTATAAACAAGAAAAAATCCAAATATCTTAAATTGAATAAAATTGCACTGGTAACAGGTCAAAGTCCACCGTTACGTCACCTTCGCAATAACCGAGGTGTTGCACGTTAAGTGATTTAAAATAGAGCGGAAAGTGAGAAGTGAACCTAGCACTAAATTCCTGATGTCTACACTATACGCGGCGAAAAGTTTAAATAAAATTAAGAATTTTCTCAAATAATAAGTTTTAAATATCTAAATTTAATTCAAAGCCATTAGAACCAATTGTTGGCTATGTAGAAATTACAGCCTAAAGCGTAAATGTAAGATATGACAAGGGTACTAAGTTAGTTAATAAATGTTCAATGTTTGCTATTAATTATATTTATTTGTTTTAACTTTACGCTGTATCCCGCACATAGCAGGATAGGCATAGGGAAACTGGGTATATAGTGTTAAGATACTCCCTTCTCGGCTCATTGGGCATTGGCGGAAGACGGATCTCAACGCCGTGCAACTGGTAACAAAACATTGTATGATGTTAAGTTCCGTCACTCGAATCTTTGTCAGAAAATGAGGAACAGAGTATCTTATCATTGGGGTTGCCCCTATCTACCCTTCTATGTGTGGGATGCAGCGGGGAGCTAAAAAAATATTATTTATTTAAACTTAAAACATGTCATCATCATCTTAACTTAAATATAAATATACTTTACCCTTGATTTAACTCTTTTAGTTGCATGGGAAACCGTGTGTCTGATCCTAGATTGTCAATGCCTAATAAAGCAATCGATTAAAATTACATAGTTTTTTCACAACATATGCAGAAGTTAACACTATAGTATAAATTAAGTACGAGTATGTATAAATTTATCACTATTTCATTTTTGATTTTCCTAATATTATTATCTTCTAGAACACATGCTTAATGTAAATGTTTGATGCTGAATGCTGACTAGAGGTTGTAAATCTCACACAATCAATAATTCATGAAGATTTCCTCCATACCAGTGTTTCCCAAACTGTGAGTCCAAAAACAGCTTTTTATTGTCCAGTGTGACGCAGTGGTAAAATGTCAGAACTGTAACGTGATGGTTGTTGGTTTGATTGACAGAAAAGTTTCTTGCCAGTTATTCTTAGTAGAATAGCTGTCCGAGCCGATGACGTCATGTTTCTGTAGAATTTATTTTACAAATGTCACTAGTGACATTTTTATGTAACTTAATTCGAAAGTAAAGAAAAACTTATAATGGCTGTTATTATGTTGGTTGAGGCAAGTCGTGGCACAGGGCCACAACGTGTGACTGTAAAATAACTGGTTGTAAGTTCGAATCCCACTCGAGGATATTTCAATATTTAATAAAAAAATTAAATATAAATTTTATTTCGTGTCGAGGCAAAAGGGTGGCATTGAGTTTCGCCTTTCAACACGCAATGCCTTTAGAATTTGGCGGAAAGTGAGAAACGAAGTGTCTTAACACTAAGTTCTTTCTGCCTACTCTGCTGTGTGTGGGACACAATGTGAAGCTGATGTTTTCTTATAATGGCTTAATTGAATAAAAAAGCTTTTGATTTTGATTTTCGTAAGATATATTTAAATTATTTGCATTTTTTTGTCCTGGTAAGATAATGTGGCTCTGCGTTGCATCACTTAATCTGCAATGTCTTAAATTTGGATATAATATGGAGAATGGAATGTCTGAATACTGAGTTCACTGGTTCAAGTTCAATCAATAAGTTGTTATCTGTAAATGTATCAAGAAGTTTGTGTAATATTTTTATATATAACAAAAAAAAATGTACTGTGATTGAAAAAATATCGGTTTTAAGTACAGAGTTGCGGTACGTTCGGTTGTCACTCGGGATTATATCAGGAAATATTTTCTTTTTCTTGCACTAGTAACAAATCGGAATACGTCGTTAAGTTTCGCAACTCAACACGTTATGTCTGGTTCACATTGCCTTCCCTATTATATGCAGAATACATCATGAAGTATAAAAGATCAGAAATTTAATTTCAAATGGTTTTTGGTATCTGGTAAACTTTGGGAACCACTATACTCCGGAATGGATTATGGAGATACAAGAATTGGATTGTTGTTCTATTAACCAATGGAATTTTAAATTGTATGTCATATCACTGTACTGTAGTGTAAAAACGGAGAAAATAGAAATAATTAATAATGTATCGTTCAATATTTCAAAACTTTTAGTAGCTAGATCAACCTTATCTCTAGCATTATCGATTGTTTTATAGAGTTGTTCGTTTTTTTTTGTGTTATGTCGTTAGCTACAGTTCGCAAGGTAGATTTGTGTAAGTAATGTATTGTAGGTGTGACGTCACTTGCTTATTTGTACTTCTTTTTGACAATTAGCCTATACCCTACACCTCTCACATACGCGATAATGCGTATAAAGCAAAAAAATAAACACAATTGTTTCTGTTAACTTAACATTTTAACCTTTAAGTACAGTTCTTGTAACTTTAGCACCGACGTGTTACATATTTCAAAAATTCCATTCCCTTGCGGAATGTGAAATGTATAATAAAGGGCTTAAATAAAAAAAAAGTATAGAAAAAAAGCTCACAACTATTTTGTTCAAAACATACTTATTCACCAAAGACGCGCGTGATGATAACTCTGCCAGTTCCGATGTCAACATAGGCATTGACTATGTAGCTACCTAAAAGCGAAGATTGCTATTTTATGGGGAAAGGGTCAAATTAAAAAATAAAGTACCTGCTGGGACCTGTCAGACCGTACGTCGGTATTTAAATGTTAATTTTATTTTTTGATTACTGCAAACCGGGGGCTTAAGGATGAGCGGGCGCATTAAGGACTACGATGAGCTCGCAAGAGGAAACTGTGTTCTTATCGTCGGACGAAAAGGAGCCAGCGAGCAGAAAGATTTGAAATAAACTCGTTCAGTTCTAGGGAGTAGTGAAGCAATTACAGAATACAAAACTCTTTATTCGTGGAAATGTAAACCTATTTTCCTTAAAAGAAGTTTGTTCCGTATTAGGATGAACCGCTCGCTCCTCTTTCGCTGTTTAAACAGACCATTTAAATATTTACTAAACGGTACTTATATTATAAATATGCATAGCGAATAATAATCAAATCATTTTTTTATTTAAAAAAAAGGTCTCGAGCTTTTACTGAAATTAAGGATTTGCTTAGAAAGAGCCCTTTCTGTAAACAATACTTAATTTAAATACATACATTAATGTAATATAACTATAAAAACCTACAAACTTATCACTATCAAAAGACTGCAATGAAGAGATCCAACAGTTAACAGAGTCGGGTGATAAGATTTATTATCAGTGTACATGAATTGTAATTAAGATATGGCCGTCGCTTACACCGTTTTGTATAGAACAGTGTATTAAATACATTTTTTATTATTAGTTACTTTTTTCGATACCTCAGTTGGTATATGATTGTATGAGAAAGTTGTAAGTTTATACACATAATTTTATATAAAAAACGTATTTAGTATAATATAAAAATATTGCTATTATAAAAAAAAGTTATGTAATTTTTTAAGTTAAAAATAATGTTAAGTTTGAGGAACCACTGTTGTTAGTAGTTGAGGGCCGTTACGTACCCAGTACGTAAAATAATTATATAGGCGGTATTAAAAATAAAACTAACTTCCAAGCGTGAGTCGGATTTGGTTATGAGACTAACTACGATTGTATACCAATGAGACATACAAAGAGAAGAAGAATGTGACTTATAAAAATTGATACACTAAAATTGCGGGCATATGCAGTTATTTTATTTTGTTAACTACAAATATAATTTTGTAATACTTATTAATTTTTTTTGTGATACATCTATAAGTATTTTTATGTTTAGGATATTTGGCTTTATTAATATTATAGATTCTCCCTTTTCTAGGTTTTTCAAAATACTTCTTACTTCGTACTTCAACGACTACTCTCGTTGACGTACAATTTCTATAGGTTTCATTTAAGTTCAATTCTTATAAGTTTTGATTGCATAAATCTTTTTTACTGCAAGAGACTAGACGAGAATCAAAATCAAGAGAAAATCAAATATTAATTTGATATCAATTTATACTTGTTGCATCTACACAATCTTGAGAGGAATGGTCTTGACGTATGGGCACATAGACGAATAAACGTACAGACAGATAGACAGATGGACAAACAAGTTATTTTATAAGAGTTCCATATTTTTTGTTCCTCCATCAACCATTAAAAATGCATAAAATAAAGTACGATAAAAAATATTTATTATTGTGTGAACGGAGTGTTGTATTACTACGTTCTCCCTCCCTACCCTGCTATGTGCGGGATACAGCGTGAAGCTGATTTAATTTTGGTTTAATTTTTATTACTGTGTGAATGTTTGATAAGAAACACTGATAGCATGTCCATGTTATTACTAAGTTAATTGACTCGTTTATTTTCATTTTTCGAGCACCGTCTCCTCGTGAACGTTTCTTAAACTGAGATTTTCGTGTCTGTGGGAGCATTAGGAAATTTTAATAGCTTTGGACAGTTTCCAAAAGGCATGGGTTCAAATTTTGCAATGTTTAAGACTTGAAACGTCATTTAAATTAAATAAAAAAAAAATTAAATTAGCTTCACGCTGTATCCCGCACACAGCAGGGTAGGCAGAGGGAACCTAGTGTTAAGACACTCGTTCCCCACTTTCTGCCGAATTCTGGAGGCATTGCGTGTTGAGTGGCAGAACTCAACGCCGCGCTTAACCTCGACACCAGAGCGAAGAAATGGAAATATAAATTTAAGTAAATATTTCATCTCCTCGAGTGGGGATCGAACCCACAACCAGTCGGTTTTGCAGTCACACCTCGTGCCGCTGCGCCACGACCGGCCTCACAAACGTCATTTAAACATGTTTATATAATTTGTTATTATTTTTAATAGTAAAATTGATTATAATATCTATATACAGTGTATAAATACTATGTGTACTATTAGCACATAGAGAACTAAAATACTTTGTATTTCCCCTATCTACCCAATAAAAGACACTGCACAAAGGATGGACTCAACGCCACCTATCAGAGCAGTGACGTCAATTTCGCCTTTACGATGAGGCAGTCAAACTAAGCGGTAATAGCCTGTGTCGCAAAAAAAAAAGAAAAATATGGAAAGAAAATCTGTTTCCTTTCAGTGATTTTTAGGGTTCCTTATCTCAAAAGGTGCCGGCTGTTTTATCAGTTTGTTGTCGGTATAGTCGTCCGATTTTTCATTTATCTCGAGATCGTATGGAGGTAACAAGCTGGTATTAATATTAAATATTGATGTCTTCTGTCGTAATAAGCATTTATGCATTGTTTGTGCGAAATTCCGCATAATCAAAACCTATAGGGAAACTTCCCGTAGACTTTGTCTTGTTACGAGGGCGATAAAATGAAAAAAAAAAATACTGCCACAACTCTCCCAACAAATTTACTAAATCAAGATGTAAGCGTATATTTAACTGACTTCTATAAAATAAGAAGGTTATCAATTCGACTGTTTTTTTTAATGTTTATCAGAACTTTTGGGTGGGTAAACCGATTTTGATGACTCTTATTCTATTTGTAAGCTAGTGCTTACCGCGTGGTCTCATTTTAATTTGGTTCATTTCTGGCAATGGTATCCATGAGAAAATCCCATAAGTGTTAAATTTGCATTAGGTATGTGCGCTACAAATGGACGAATGACTCAACATCCCGCAAACCATTTCGATAATTATTTTTTTATTGGAAAGGATAAACTTCAAGAATAGTTTGGTGAAAGTTTCTCGTTTTCGTTTCTTTTTTTTAATTATAATTATTTGTTTATTTAGAACACATTTTGTTATCTAATTCACGTCCATATACTATTTCTGTCTGTCTGTCAAGAGCCTTTACCTAAGAAATACTTGGACATATCGAGTTGAACTGAATTTGAATTTCAACTCGATATGTAGTACAGGTACAGGTAGTACTAGTTTAAGAAAAAAATAAAAACTAGACATTTGTGGTTAAATCCTAAAAAAATAAGTCTTAAAAGGGGGTGAAAATTTGGTATCAAAGCCGCTAGTTCAAGTGAGGTATCTGATGAAAGGGCTCTGGATAAGCTAAGTCTGAATTAAAAATAAAGCTCAAGACCTCCAATTTTTAAAACCCTCGGTTTTTCCGGTTTTTTAATTATTAATAAGACTTTTCTTTGCTAGTAGTTTCACTAGCACAGTCAATTATAAATAACTAAGATACATTTAACGTCATTTAATATAGTCATCAGCCTTCTTTTTCTTGATAATTTGAGTTACTAACACAAAATACACACGCTCAATTTGAGCGTGTGTAGGTTAAGATCTATAAAAACTTCATAGGTCCAACACAGTGTAACTTCGTATCCCTGTTTTCGTGTATTTCCTTAAATATTATAATAAGTGATATTAGTTATAAAGCAACTGTTCCAGTTGGTTACCAGTTCTTCGGTGGTAGCGAGATGCTCATTCGAAGATACAAAAGGGCTTGCAAAAGTCTATTTTTAGATTCAGCTTCACGCTGTATTCCGCGCACAGCAGAGTAGGCAGAGGGAACCTAGTGCTGAGACAATCCATTCCCCATTTTCAGCCAAATTCAATGCATTGCGTGTTGAGTGGCGGAACTTAACGCTGCGCTTTTGCCTCGACATCGGGGCGAAGAAATGGAAATATAAATTGAAATAAATATTTCATTTCCTCGAGTCGAGATCGAATTCACAACCAGTCGATTTTACAGTCACACTTTGTGCCACTGCGCCACGACTGGCCTCAATAATTTCATTAAGCAGAGGTATTAATTAACATATACTCGAATATATAATATGTTAAGATTAATTCAACACCTTTCTTAAACTAATTCTACGTACCCAAAGCGAACGTTTCTCACTTAATCAGTTACTAATGAGGGTCTAATGTGCTGTGATTCACTTTAACCCTTCCTTCTATCTAACAGGCAATTTATGTACGTTTTAATGGGACATAAGCTTTATTATAGTGAATTTGGGATATATATATACTATAGTGAAATTGGGATTATAGGATTTTTTTCTCTTTATATATATATCATTCAATGTATAACTAGTCGTCGTCCGCAATTTTATTTCTTTAAGTCTTTAAAACTTATAGTAGAAAATCTTGTTCTTTTCGCGTTCCTGCCGGAATTTCCAGAAATTTTCTCTCCAATTGCTCTACTACCTTCCCCGACTTACCTACATGCCAACATTTGTAGGTCTAGAAGTTTTGTCTGTGCGTTGTTAATAAAAAAAATTATATTTTCTTTTTCTCTAATAGGAGAACCTATCGTGATAACATTCATGTTTATTTATTATTAATTGTACATCTACCCTTAATTGCCTTACCTACACACTACTCAGCTTTGTGCGGGATACAGCGTACAGCTGATTGTGGAAAATTTTTGCAAATTTTGATTTAAACCAAAAATTGATCATAAGAATTTTAGATTCAATGATTTTATTATTCAAAATTCATTTCTTATTTACGTCTCACTCATTCTAAGATTGTAATAAGTATAAATTATCTCTAATGGAAAGAATATTGCATTGTAAAAAAACCTACTCAGCATTCCATGGATTCATCGTGGTTAGCGAGTGAGGTTACTGAGTTAGGAGCTCAGAGCAGTATCTGGGACATGATACTCATGTGTAGGGTTTCAGGGCCAACTCCACTCTCTGAGCCTCTCTCTCCACTGACACCAAATTCGAAATGATTCTGCCATCTTCGAAATAGATTACCATAGAGACAGATAAATTAAACTTAGATTATAAAAGTTTCTATTCAAGGAATTCGTTTCTTACTTCCTCGGTCTTTCAGATTTCTTTGGTTTTTTCGAATTTGGTTTTCGTATTATTTTAAGTTCGCTAATTTACAAAACATTGCTTCTTGTTCGTTCGCTTCGCTTTTTCTAACTACGTGGGTTGGAAAAATCGAAGCGAACGTATAGCAGAGTCGGTAGATGGAATTTAGTGTAAAACTATTCACCAAACACCGTCCAATTTTTGAGACATTGCGAGGTGCATGGCGATATGTATGTTTAATTACCAAATAGACTGAGACAACTTTCAATTTAGTGAGTCTTAATTACTATATTATTAGACTAATAGTTCTGAAAATCTCAGCCCTGGGATTTTGGGCCAGAAGCAGGAAAATGGCAATAATTTATCTCCCTAAAGTGGGAAGGTACCCTCCCCATAGTGTTCACAGTCCAACACTGTTCTGCTACGCCAAAAAAGTTTCGAAAAAATATCAACATCAAAAGATTTACACATACCGCCTTTCATTTAAATGGAACATTTACAAAATTACTTAAACAAATGTGTCTTCTTACTTGTCAGGGCTTAATTAGGTTAATTAGCCCGGATGCATGCCGCTCCCATTACATTAGTACAAACAGATGTTCATTATGCCAATTTTTTACCGGTTTTTGCCTATTTTAACCATTTTTTATTATAAAGGAGAATGAACCGACGTGGTGCGGAAGGTTGGGTGTGATTCCCACTCTTGGCAATGATCAGCTTCTCGCTGTATCCCGCACACAGCAGGGTAGGCAGAGGGAACCTAGTATTAAGACGCTCCGTTCCCCACTTTCTGCCGAATTCTGGAGGCATTGCGTGTTGACTTTTTTTTGCAAGTTTTGTTGCGACTGTATGACTGAATGAAATCAAATAATTAATATTTTCAGTTATTCATTATACATATACACATAGTCATATTCAGGAAAGTCTCAATCTTAAATCTTAATGAAACTAACACCAGGCTCCTAGGTTCAAAATTTGTATTTTCACTAGATTCCTAGAGAAAAAAAATGACACAATTACATATGCCACTTCTTTATTTACGAACAAGAGTAAATAAAGTCATTGTAAAAGCTGGATTTTGTGTCTAATTTGTTGTTTCGTACGACAGTAGTGAAAATTCTCCATCGATTCTATGTCTTGCAAAAATCAAGGGTAATGTAATAATGTTCGCTTCTATGTTAAAATATATAATAATAGTCTAAAACAAGCAATGCTACCATATAGAAAAGAAAAAATCTTATTTTTATTTTCTGGTAGGCTTGGAAACTATTGATAAAATACCACCAAGATACAGCGTCTACGCGGTGAAATGGTAATAACTAACAGCTATTTTCACATTCACATTTTAAAACTACAAACGTATAAAAAATTTAACGTAGCAGGACTCGAACCCGCGCCTCCTGGAAACCGAACAGGCGCTCTGACCACTAAGCCATACGTTCTCATAAAGCTATGTCGAAATTTTGATACGCTTGTTACAACTTATTTATGTTGTTAGGATCTCTGTAGGGAGATTTCACAAATTTCCACTAACCAAAGATAATTACACTTTAGAGATTTTTTTATACGTTTTCTAAATAAGTATTTTTCTTTCTTAGGTGTGGAATATTTCTTTAAAAAAAATGCTTAAAATATTATACATTTTATATAATTCAATACATTTTAAACACAAGCATGTTCCGATCGCTAATTGAATAACTTGTTCTGAACAAAGGTAGATAGATGGTGGAAACGAGCGACAATGACTTGTGTGGCTTCTGTACTAAAGTTTACTGTTCACGAATATATTATGTATTATTAAATAGAAATGACTAACCTACTATACTCAAGGCCAGTCCGTAGCGCAGGGGCACACACTTTGTGCCCCGAGTGGCCTCGAGTGTAAATCGACTGGTTGTGGGTTCCCCATTTGAGGAGATGAAATATTTACTTAAATTTATATTTCCATTTCATCACTCTGGTGTCAAGGCAAAGCGCGGCGTTGAGTTCTGCCACTTAACATGCAATGCCTCCAGAATTCAGCAGAAAGTGTCTTAACTCTATGTTTCCTCTGCCTACCCAGCTGTGTGCGGGTTATAGCATGAAGCTGGAAAAAAAAATTACTATACTATCTGAGGAAATTGTTTATATAAAAGTCGGCAGATACAACTTTGTGTTCAACACTCCGTTCCCTCAGTTTTGAACTTGTTGAGAGGCGGAACTTAACTCCGCCTGGGGATCCCACCTACAACCGACGTGTTTACAGCTAGATGCCGTCCCACTGCCCTACAACTGTCTTTCATGAATAATTTAAAATGTTTTAGTTTATTAAAACTATATAATTCAAATTGTCAACATTTGAATTATATTGTTGACAAAGTTAATTAGCTCTCCGACTACAAAAGCAGCCAACATAATTCAAATATTTTTTATATATGTACAAGTTTTTAATTAAAAGTGTTTTTTTCTTAGAAAACCATCCAAAATAAGATAAATTGTCATGTACAGTAGACTTATTTCAAATTTAGTATAAACCGCGGCGTACTCGATGAGTTAGCGTATCTCTCACACATGTTTACAACTTCGTTGTTATGCGGCGCGGGATTTAATCTTGAGCGTCTGTTACATCTTGCCACAATGTTTATATATATTAGCTTCACGTTGTATCTCGAAAATAGCTGGATAGGCAAAGGGATCTAGTGTTAAGACACTCCGTTCCCCACTTTCTGCTGAATTCTGGAGGCATTGCGTGTTGAGTGGCAGAACTCAACGCAAGGCTGCTCTTTGCTTCATCACCAGAGCGAGGAAATAATTAATATTAATAATAATTATATTAAAATAAACAAATATTTTATACTAGCGGCCCGCCCAATGCTTCGCTCGCCTAAAATACATGATTATTGATTTAATAAGCAGAATTGATTGACAACTATAATGAATTTTTGATTGTTTCGAACTAAAAAATACGACCAATGTTGATATTTGATATTCATACAATATACATAAAACTAATTATTTATTATATGTATATATTTTTGTAACATTACGTTCTTTTTACCTATGTTATGTTTTTTAAAGCTCTGTTAAATGTGCATATTAACTCCTGTACAGATTTTAAATTAGTTACACATATTATTAGCTAAATGTACAATTGGTAAATATGTAGTTATTACAGAGTACATGTTGAAAGGATGTTTTTAGGCATTTTTATATAGATTTATATTTTTATTTAGGCATTATTATTTCAAACGAACGAACCAAATAATCTATGTATATCTCTTTAAAGATCAAATCGTTCTTTATCTCTGTGTTATCTCAGACAGACAGACAGACAGACAGACAAGAAATTCAAAAAAAAATATTTTTGCTTTCCCTCTATCTATTTCAGTCAAAATTACAAATGTACAGACAAAATATTTTTACTGTCTTATTATATATAGAATATTCAATATTTAATTTCTTCGAAAAAAAATCGAACTCACAATCTGTCGCGCATCTGTCTCTGCGCCACGGCTGGCTCCATTTTCAAAATAAATTAAAAGTAAATATATATAACATCTTAGAATACAACTCAATAAAATTTACAGTGCACAGTCCTTCAGAACTAAGCGCTAACACAAAGTTTCTTGAAAAATCTTAAAGAAAAAGTTTATTTTTAACGTAAAATTTCAGCTTTTCTAAAGGATTTTCACAAAATTAAAGCTTATATGTGGTACCTTATGTACGTCACATTTCTCGCAGACCACATTTCGCTGCAATCGTGCCAATTAGCAGATTGCACCCTCTTTGCCAATTACTCAGGAAAGTCCCCAGAGCTAAAGTCTTGATTTTGCCAATCAATTTTAAAAAAATCTTGTTCCTTTGCTTAAAATGGTGATTTGGATTTTACCGGAACCAGTCATGGTGCAGGGTTAAACTGTAAACGCTAAAGGTTGTGAGTTCGATTGTTATTCGAAGAAATTAAATATTTTATATTTTCTATTTCTCGCTATGATATATATTCGAGATATGACGTGAAGCTAAAAAAGTACAATGTGATATTAATTCGAAATTAAATTTAACTATTGTTGAATTGATCTTTCAGCTCACCTTGTCTAGACAATGTTATTTAAAGGGCTTGGGATTCAAGTTACAAGTTTAACTAAAAAAATATATACCCACCTAGAATATTTTGTTGTGTAAAGTATTTTTTATTTTGTTGCATTTTATTTGTAAATTTAAATATAAAAAAAAATATTTTATTTATTAACTGCCTTATGGTAATATACATAAATCAGCATCACGCTGTATCCCACACACAGCAGGGTAGGCAGAGGGAACCTAGTGTTAAGACACTCCGTTCCCCTCACTCTGTTGAATTCTGGAGGTATTGCGTGTTAAGTGGCAGAACTCAACGCCGCGCTTAACCTCGACACCAGAGCAAAATGGAAATATAAATTAAAGAAAATATTTCATCTCCTCGATAGGGGATCGAACGCACAACCAGTCGGTTTTACAGTCATATTTCGTGCCGCTGCGCTACGACTGGACTGGTAATATACATATATATCATAATAGGGACTTTCGATAGAAATATAATAATAATTGAAAGTTCATCTCTTGGATGAGAAGTTACTAATTATAAATCTCTTATACAATAAATTTCATTTGAAGTTGCGCGTTTTCTAAGTCATTCTGCTCGTTAATTAAAAAAAAAACAAAATTAGTAATTTAAAAGAGCATTTTATTTTTTTCATTGTTTTCATAGTTCTCCTTCGCCAACAGCTTTTATACCTAGTTCATAGATCTGAAAAAACCACAAATAAATATTATTGCAGTAAAAACTTATAATAACGCGGCTAGTATCTGATGTCAAACGCAACGGTTGAAGGTTTGATTCGATTCACGGTGTATCACGCACATAGCAGGATAGCAAAAAGAACCTGGGAACCTAATGTTAAGCCACTCCGTTCCCAATAAGACTCTTCCGCTTACCACTTTCTGCCGAATTCTAGAGGTATTGCTTCTTGAGTGGTGCAACTCAACGCCACGCTTTGCCTCGCTACCAGACCGACGGAAATTAACTTATTAAATACCTCCTGAAGTGGGACTCGAACCCACGACCTGTCGCGGTAATAGTCTCAAGCTTGTGCCCCTGCATTTTGACTGGTCATCATTTTTATCCAATATACGCTATTTTAAAATAACAAGCAAGTTCTTCTTTGTAAGATTTCAAAGTAAATACTCACGTTAACTTGCGGTGGCGTTGACAGCACAAATATTAAGGCATCCGCTACGTCGTCGCTTGTGAGTCTTGGAGCAGTCGCTAGATTATCCGGTGCCATGTCTGTGCCAACTACTCCTGGTGACAGGCTCTGGAAGTAAAGGTGTTATGGTGACCTGTTCCTTTACATTCTCTGTGAGTTTGTAGTATAGAGTTTTTTTTTCCCGACTGCTAAGGAAGGGATATGTTTTTCGCGCGTATCTTGTATGTATGTAATATTCTTTATTACCTCGTATCTCCAGAACCGCTGAACGGATTTACATATTTGAGGTATCGTTAGATTTGTATTAGCAGCCCAAGTGTTCTTAGATAGGTGACGTTAATAAAAAATAATCATGGCGGCTGTGGGACGCCATTGGACATAGTGAAAAAAAATTATTTCGTTTCGAATACCACAATATGGGTATCAAATTCAAGAGCTCAATTTCAGGATTTCAAAAAGGTATATCATGATTATCATTACCATAATAAATTCTAACAAAAAAATGAAAAATAAAAAAATATTTGTAAAAACAAAAACCCCGACTGCATCAAACTAAAAAGGAAATAAACAAGCCCAATAGTTTATTAGGATTCACAGTCGGGGCCTATAAGTAATTCTTCAATCAATAAAATCTTTACCAGGAACCCCGCATAATTTAAAGAGGTCCCGACTGTTAATCCTAATAAACTATTGGGCTTGTTTATTTCCTTTTTAGTTTGATGCAGTCGGGGTTTTTGTTTTTACAAATATTTTTTTTTTTAATTTCTCGCTTTTTATCCCATGTAGAAGCGGTACCGTAGTGTAGAAAGGGTACCGTGTTAAACTCCGCCGTCCATTATCCACATAATATACGAGGTAGTTGCGTGTTGAGTAAAGAAGGGAAAATTATGGATTTTTCTAAGTGGAAAAGGAATCAACATTCGTTGCGATTCAGTTAGACTTGCCTAACTTAAATAATATTTTGAAATATTTTCCTATTTTTTGTTATAGCTAAAAAAAGTGAGTTTTTTACACAGCTACACGCTATATCTGAATTCAGAAAGCATTGTGTGTTGAATGAGCAGCATTTAACGTACCGCTTGCCTCGATATTACAGCGAAGAAAATGAAAATATTCAATATTTCATTTCCTCGAGTGGGAATCGAATCCACAACCTATCGTGCTTGCAGTCAGTCACTCGATTGTGCCCCTGCGCCATTGCTGGCCTCTTCTGGTTTTTTTTTATTATTTTTATATATTTTTTTATATAATTAATACTTATAAGTCACTGAAAATATTAGCATATATTTGCTTATATATAAACTTACCGTAGTCTTAACTTTGCTTTTATACGTAGCTAGCTCGTTCGTTAGCGACGCCGTGAAGGCGGTCAAGGCGTGTTTCGTCGCCGTGTATACGTTTGCGTACTTGTACCCTGGTATGTAGTGGCCTACTACACTGGAAGTAAATTACAAGAATTATTATTATTAAGTATTTTATTACCAAGTGGGGCCAATCGTGGCGCAGAGGCACAAGCGTTGGACTGTAAATGCAACCGGTTGTAGCTTCGATTCCCACCCGAGGAAATTAATAATGAATAAAAATATTTAATATTTTCATGTTTTCGCTCTGGGGTCCATGTAAAACGCGGTGTTGGGTCCTAATACACAACACGCAACATTTCAAAATTCAGCGGAAAGTGGGGAATGGAGTGTTTTAACACTAGGTTTACTCTGCCTAGCGTGCTACATGCGGGTAACAAAGTGATGCTAAAAATAACTATGATTTTGCCTATATCCATGCTCGAGACGGTTCTAAGTTCAAAATCAAGTTAAAATTCTGTATAATATGCTATCATTTGTTGTGTTTCATGTTGACTAATGGAAAAAAGTGTCTCACTGGACTTAGTCACTAGGCATACATTGTTTTTAAGTGAAGAAAAATGTGTGAAAGAGAGATTATATTTTAAGTAAGTAAATGGCGAGACTTGATGACGCAACGTTTCATAACAAGGAAAAGAAAATAATTAATTACAACGAACATGAATTATATTTAAAACCGTCGAGTTTAATGTCTGATGCTTTGCATCTGCACCGTGAAATACACGCTACTTCCGTAAGATGATTTGTCTTCTCGTGTTATAAATATTTGTTGACGGTTAACGAAAGTGCGGGTTCGAGTCTTGCCACGTTTAAATTCTTTTTTCTCGTTTTTTATAAAAAAAATACCTGTTTATATTAACAATGTGACCATCAACGTTACGTTTCTTCATGTTTGAAATAGCATATCGTGTGCACAACATCAGTCCTCTCACATTGACATCTACAGTTAGCGCAACTTGTTCATCAGTAAGAGTTTTATCGCCTTCATCTAAAAAAACAAAAAAAAAAAATAATTACGTTATTTTCACAACATACAAACACTGGTACAGTGGCACTGCCTTAGGTTGTGTATCTGGAGAAATAAATTTTCATTTACCAGAGGCTGAGAAAACTGATTACTGCGTTAAGTTACGTCCATCGACATGCAATATCTAGAAAATTCGGCAGAAAGTAAAAATAGTGTCTTAACAGTTGTTTCCTCTGTCTATCCAATTATGGACGTGCGGGATACAGCTTCGAACTATCAAAAAATAAGGAATATGCTATATGCTTCTATTGTTCTTTACCGCTAATCCCTTGTAAGGGAATCGAACCTTCAACTCGTCCAGTTTATAGTCACACGACTGTGTCCCTGCGTCATGACTGACCTCGCATAAATTTAAGATTTGATATTTTTTTCTCACCAGTAATATTCCCATCTAAAAATATAGCAGCGTTGTTAATCAAAGCGTGTAGGCCACCGAACGTTTCTTCTAACCATTTGAAAGTTTCAGTTATGTCAGAAGTCTTCGATAGGTCCATTTGTTTGGAGTAGATCTTGCCTTTGCCGGTTACTTTTGATGATAATTCCTATAAATGATTTGTTTATAACTTTGGGGTTATTAGTAGTGATGATTGAGGAAGAATTTCAAAAAATATTGAGTGTCAAGACACTCTGGCCACTAATTTTCTCCCAACTTTTGAGATATTGCGTGTTGAGTGGCGGAACTGCGCCACGAATTGTTCACTAGGTCATCGTTGCGTCATAGGCAAGACACTTGTATTTCTAATTTCGTATTTTTCTTCGAGTTTCCGATGGAAAGCGACAGATGGCGATATAGATCAAAAGACCAAAATAGAAGATAGACAAAAGAGCTGCGAAGTCCATTTTATAGATTTTATAATTCTTTCTTTCCGTAGTGTAAAGTAGCACTTTAAGGAATGCTTAAAGATGAGAAAACTTTTGTATAGGACACAAAGTACGTGGAGTACGAGTCAGGGTTGGGCTCTTAGGAAGATATAGTATTGGATTTTACAATTAAGAATAGTGATTAAACTCAAATTTATTTTTATATTTCGCAAGATAAAGAGACAAGTTCAGATAAAACCAACAAAAAAACAGACTGACAAACATGACGATAATAGAAGCGTTTCCTACTTTAAAAAGTAACTTACATCAATCAAGTTCTTCCTTCGAGCTAGTCCAACCACTATCAGGCCGAGGTTAGCTAGGCGTACACTGATTGCCGCTCCTATGCCTGAGCTGGCTCCCGTCACCACCACCACTTTACCAACCCAACGATCCATTTTTTCGATAAAACTCAATAAAATTAATGAAAAAAGATTATTTTCACTCTTTAAGAAATTAAAAGTTAGTGGTTTTGTATAATTTTTTAAATATTACAGTGAATACTTTACAATCTTTCTATTATATATTACTGACCAATTATTATAAGACTATTAATTCAATTTAATTTTCTTCTATATATTCTTATAAACCACGTTACTTGACCGTATATGTATAAAATAATAAATAGATAATTTTACATTAAGTTTTAATAAATATATTTTGTTCCGTAAAAGATTGATATCTGACTAAATTACTTCAAATTACTAAGCGATTATGAAATGTTCAGACTTTTTTGGTAACTGATAAAGAAAATAATCTAATAATCAATATCGTGACGCAGCGGCACAGCGTATTACTGTCAACGTGACGGTTTTGGGTTTGATTTCCAGTCACGTAACAAGACAAAGTGTGGCGTCAGAAAATTGGCCTCTAAGTGGGAAAGACTGGAATGATGGATAATGGAGTGTGTTAAGACTTGGTTCCCTTTGTGTAAAACTGTTTCCTAAAGTCTGTACTTCAAAAGGTAAAAAGGGAACCCTTATAGGATGATTTTGTTGTCCATGTACAAAATCTTTTACCTTAAGATCGCGTGGATATATCTAGCTGATATTGATATCAAATATTTAAGTCTATAGTTCCCTGACGCATAAAAAATAATATTATAAGTCAACGCAATCACAAGATACGAGTTTATTTGCATTGATTTTGCTACATTTTGTATGAAATTCACCGCGTAATAAAAGTCTATAGAGCACTTCCCGTGGACTTATAGCTATGAAACTTGACATGAACTTAAAATAAAAATAAAGGGAAAAAATCTGAAAAGTGAAAATTATAGGTATTTTTCATAGCAAAAAATTATACAAACTTATATTTTTGTAGTAAATTTCACACAAAATGATTGCATATGCCCGCTGACTTAAGTTTGTCTACCTTTGTAAGTAGTTTCCGTTGACCCAAAATCCTGAAATTGGTACGGAAGCCTTGAGTCCGACTCGCACTTAACCGATTTTTTGTTAATATTTTGGCATTACATGTACATCGTTAAGGCGTTACGTATATTACTTTCTATTTCTAATAATTAGGAGCAAATGTATTTCTTTTCTATCTTCATATTTAATCAAGCTTATTTGTTTACTTATACACAAAAGAGATGTAGACATTTCATTTTGCAGCTTAACGTTGTATCCCGCATGGAAGGAGGGGGGAGTTCGGTAAGGAGTAAACAGCAATACTATTAGATTACATATTCTATTTGCGAGTTTGAGATATAATGTGGTTAATGGCAAAACTTAACACATTGCTTTATAATGATCGTGGCACAGGAATGTTTTTTTTTAATTTCTTTTTTCTGCTCCGGTGGAACAATAGTGTAGTCATTGTGGCGGTAATTGGAGGACTCAGTATAGATGAATCTCTTTCGATATAAATGCAATGATCGAGATTTTTGTGCTGGCCTGGATCAAAGCTGCCTACTTTTGTACCTTACCTATTGTCGATGAGATAGGTATAGAGACTCTTAAAAGGTCCTCAAAATCAAGTTCTCGAAATAATCTCGCTAAACTAAGCTGATATCTTCAAAGTATTAGTCAGAATGAAATGTTTGCAGAAAATATATCACCGTTTATGAACGTCGACAGAACCATATTCTTTGATTTCTTTAGTAAACAATAGTAATCAAATGTTTTTTTTTAATGTGGCACAATATTTTTCATTTCACTTCCTCACTCGAGGAAGTGAAATGAAAAATATTTTGCAATGCCTCAGAAATTGGGGGAAAGTCTTCATGCGGAATGCAGCGTAAAGCTGTAAAAAAAGATAAAATTGAAAATTTTACAAAGAAATCATTAAATTTCATATTATAAGTGACAATGATATCACTGTAAGTAATTGATTATTATATAAATGTAATGATTTATCCTTTTCAATTTTCCTATTGATAAAATTCAATTGTTCAGTTCTTCAGGTAAATAATTATAAAAATAAATGATTGATCAAAACTTAATTACTTGAATGACTTTTACATTTAAACACATACAAATTGCAAGTAATTGATTGATTGATTTTATAGAGTGTTTTAATGTAATACTTTTTAGGCGTATATAGGCCACATATGTATTGAGAATACTACATTTAGACTAGTAGGTTTCTAGCTCACCCGCCGCTACCATTCCAGTATCACTAGGTGATAATCACAGTTACCGTACGGAGAGGGTAGTGGTCCAACAGACCCCATACGAATAGTTAGGTATAATGTTATTACTTGAATCAAATCAAATCAGCTTCACGCTGTATCCCGCATACAGCAGGGTAGGCAGAGGGAACCTATTGTTCAGACACACCGTTCCCCACTTTCTGCTGAATTCTGGAGGCATTGCGTGTTGAGTGGTAGAGCTCATCGCCGCGCTTTACCTCGTGACGGAAGCGAAGGAATATAAATTTAAGTAAATATTTCATCTCCTCGAGTGGAAATCGAACTCACAACCAGTTGGTTTTACAGTAACACTTTGTGCCCCTGCGCCACGACACGACATTCATTACTTGACTTATATTTTATTTTTGTACTGGGTATTAAATAGGTTTGATAGGTAAATAACATATCGGTTATCCCGAATAAGGATTAAGAGCAGCTATGTCTAAAAAAAAGTCGCGCAGAGGCACAAGTGTGTGACTGTAAGTTAAGACTGGTTGTGGGTTCGATCCCACTGGAATAAATAAAATATTTATTTAAATTTATATTTTCATTTCTTCGATGTAATATTGAAGCAAATGCGTGAGGTTCGCTATTTAAGACCCAATGGCTCCAGAATTCGGTAACAAATAGGATTAAAGTGTCTTAACACTAGGTTACCTATCCCTATCCTACTGTGTGAGATAGTTGAGAGGTTTTACAATATACATATAATAAAGAAAAAACAAAAACGTAAAGAAATAAATTAAAAGTAAATAAAAGTTAAACGATTCATGTGTGATAGTCATTGGTGATCATTTTGATTGTTGTAGAAGTGTTGTAGGATTTATTAAAGCTCTATAGTGTTTTGTTAATTTAAATGTAATAAAATGTGTTATTTTTTTTATACAATAAAATTAGGCCATGGAGTCTATACGGATCCACGCAACTAGCAAGATACCTATTTAGGCACGAAAAGCTAAAAGTGAATACTCGGAAAGCGGTGAAGGAAATGACAGAAAAAAAATCTTTTTGTAACAATGACATGCATAAAATTATGCTTAACGAAATCGGGTGTTTCCAAAATTCATTTTCTCAATAAATATATATCATTAATTAGAATGTCCGTGTCCTCATTAAAATGAGTGATAAGATAAAGATTAATAAATAAAGATTATTATCATATCTATCTATCTTTCAGTGTGATTTTACTGCTTAGTTTACAGATAGATATATGTATTATTTCGTACAAAAGTTGAATGTTTATTCATTGTTATTCTTTAAATTATTCTGTTCGTGAAACAAAAAGTAATTTAAGAAAATTAAACTCACTTCATACCAACCTGAACCACCAGATTTTCCTTCCTACATACCGTTGAAATATGGGAACGTGGATTGTGTTTTCTTGTTGATCAGTGGTGTAGTGAGGAGGGGGAAGGGAAAGCGGAGGAGGGGGAGGGGACATCATGCCCCGGGCGCTGCTCATAAAGGGGTACCAAAAGGCCGCAAAGTGGTTTTATATATAAATATTACATAGGATATTTATCTCAAACTAAATACATACATACGATAAAAACCCTTTTTGTAGATTTATCTTAGCAAGAAATAACTAAGTCATTGCACTTTTTTCTTTCCATTTTGTTAGTATTATGTAACATATACGTTGGTTAGTTAATTTATGCAGTAACTTAAACGTCGTGTCCTGCATTCACATTGTTTTACAATTCTTTTTTTTTTTCAAACTTGAGGTTAATGCTGTTAGCCCTACTGGCTTTTACAGTGACTCCGGGTGAGTAAGGAAGAGGGTACTCTGTCCCTGAAATAATTGCAAGCACTATATGGCTGCTTGTGAGGGTGCAGATGGCGTTATGGGTGTCTTCGGCTTGCGGCCGTCGAATGGGTTGGGGACAAATTTCACCGAAAATCACTTACAGCTTGGAAAGCAACATAACGATAGACAGAGATTAATAAGTAGAACGCGAATTGATGTGTCATAAGAGGGCACATTCATTATGAAATATAACGATGGCGAAATATATTGCAAAGGATATTAATTAGCTTGCATGAGGTAGTTATCCGTATACGTGTAGAACATTTAGTACTTGAAGATGATACAAGCTTAGGAAATCTATTATCTTTGCTTAGACTTGTAACTCAGTTTGATCCGCTACTGGCAAAACATATTAAGTATGCCACAGAAACACCTAAAACTATCTCATATTTATCACTACATATTCATAATGAATTTATTCATCTTTTGTCATCTACATTTCGTTCCATATAATAAGCGATAACAAAAGAAATAAATATTATGGCCTTTTGTTTCATTCAACTAGTAATATCTCTCATCGTAAACAAATGTCCCACATCGTTAGGTACTTCTGTAGATCTTGATTTTATCAATAAGAAATTAAAAAATATTTGCAAAAACAAAAACCCCGACTGCATAAAACTAAAAAGAAATAAACAAGCCCAATAGTTTATTAGGATTATCTAACTTTATATACTTTTATTAAAATTAAGAACATCGAAGATTTATAATGACTTTTCGTGAAAAAAAATATATTCTCGTGTTGCGAATAGAACATTTGATGTGAAATTTATTTTGTGAATACTTTTTTAGCTTCACACATCTGTCGTATATAGCGGAGTAAGCACAGAAACAGAAACAGAAACAGTTGAACACTATGCTCTCCATTTATGTGTATTAACTTAGATAGTATAGAGTGTGGTATTTCGCTTCTTCTAATCTATCTTCTATATATATAAAAGGACTTGTGCTGACTGACTGAGGTAAGACGCGCGCAGAGCCGTAACCGCTGATGGTAGAAACGTGAAATTTGGGCAGATGTTTATTTTCATATTCTGGACATCCACTAAGAAAGGATTTTGAAAAATTTTAACCCTAAAGGGATGAAATAGGGGTTGAAAGTTTGTATGGCTTTTTTTTTTAAATCGGCACTGATTTTTATAAAATTTGAAATTCAGACTCTTAAAAACATTTCATTGAATACGTGTTTCATGGTTTTTTAGAATTAACCCCCTAAGGGTGCAAATAAGGGGTTGAAAGTTTATATGGAAAAATCTTTAAATCACCACCGATTTTTATAAAAAAAATAATTCAGACTGTTAAAAATATTTTATTGAACATGTGTTTCGTGGTTTTTTTAGAATTCACCCCTAAGTGTCCAAATAAGCGGGCGAAGCCGCGCGCGCCCACTAGTCTACATATAATATGAGCCACTAAAAAACTAAACTAGTTCTACGCTATATCCCTAGCGGGGTAGTCAGAGAGAACGGAGCGCCAAACGCTACGGTGAGCCACTATTCCTGGTTTAATCTTCAGAAAGCTACATCTAGTACTATAAGTGCTACAGAATATTCTTTGGCCAATGAGAATAAACTCCAGAGCTTTGCTATTAATCATTGAATTTCGATTATGTAGGCCCTGGATCCATACACAATAGTTTAGTGTCACGTATTTAGGTGGCGGGGATGGTATTGAAGCTAATAATAGACATAGCTATGGATATATTATATTAATTTTTATTTGTATTTTGATTTTCTGCATATTTCTTTAGTCAATTAAAATTGTATACATATTAGAATAATTATAAATTTTATAGTAAAACATTAATTATAGTAAAATTTTTCAAAATAATTTATTACATAATATATTCTATAAAAAATAAATATTATATGGATACTTCGTTCGGTCTCATTCTAATCTTCGTCCATTAACTTAATTATTTTTTTTGAGTTCGTACTTTTAACGTAACAGGCTTAAACTTGTCCTTCTCCCACAGCCTTGATTCCCAATTCATAGATCTGAAAACAAAATTTATATTGATTTGACCCAATTATTCTTCACCCATCGTTTTAATTGATCTTAGAATTATTTGTTATTATAAAAGTTACTCTTGTTTCAAATTTTGGATGAGTGTCAGCTATTTAGTTATTTGTAATGAAATATATATATATTTTAATCTTACACTATACTATAATTCGCTGGGTATGAGTGTCCTGTATAGGAATGTCAATACTTACTTAGTAAATCAATAAATAAAACTTACATTGACACTAGGTGGTGTAGACAGTACATATATTAAAGCATCAGTGACGTCACTTGTCTCTACTCTGGGCTCATCTTCTTTTAATGTTTCAGCGACCATCTCAGTATACACTACACCGGGGGAGAGACTCTGGAAAATAAAATTAATAATTAAACTTATTGTAAGGTCATATAATATACGGCGTGAGGTTCCGTTAACTAAGTTTAATCCACTAATATTCTCTATATAGTTGATGAAGAAATATCTATATATACATATATTTTTATCCCTATATCTCGCACCCCCAGGATAAGCAGAGTAAACCTGAAAACCTAGTGCTGAAACACTCCGTTCCCTACATACCCGGCTGAACGCGAGATACAATGTGAAGCTAAAAAAATAAAGTTTAACGTTTATCTGTAATAAATACTTTACCGTAACTTTGATTTTGCTTTCATAACTGGCAAGCTCGATAACAAGTGACGACGTGAAAGAAGTGACAGCATGCTTAGTGGCAGTGTATATGTGAGAATAGGGATATCTTGGTATATAGTGGCCGACTACGCTGAAATTGAAAAAATATATAAAGATGGGTTACAATTGAAGCATTATGGGTTCGTAATTGTGATAGTTATTTATTTGATTCTCAATCGAAGGGTTAACTATTTTCATTTCCCCGCATTGAGACAGTGCGGTGATGAAAAAAAAAATATATAAAAAAAATAAAGATTGACTTATATTAAAGAACGTTGGGATTTGACACTTGATCTTTACATAAATAAAATAACGTTAAAAGGTAAAATAAAAGAAAAACTTTTATGAGTACTTAACACTATAAGTAAGAGTATTTTTATGTGTAAGTAAACAAAATCTGTCGTCAAAGTAAGCCCAGTGGGCAATAACGTATCATTTTATAATAAAAAATAAACAATGTTAAAATACCTGTTGATATTAATAATGTGCCCATCTACATTATTCTTCTTCATATTCTCCACAGCGAGGCGCGTGCTCAACACTAGTCCTCGGAAGTTCACATCGATGATGGCAGATACGTTATCATCAGTTATGAGTTTATCACCAAACGCTTGAAGAAAAGAAGTTAAATTATTAATTTTTAGACTTCAAATAATTAAAAAAATAAACTATTTTAATATAGTATATTTTAAGTATAGCTATACTAGGGCCATTCGTGGCGCAAGTTCACAAGCATGCGACCGTAAGCACGACGTCGGTCTTTAACTTTTTCGGAAATTCAGGTTTAGCTTAGTCAGAGCTCTTTAATCTGATACCTCAGTTGAACTAGCTGCTTTAATACCAAATTTTGCCTCCTGTTTAAGGCTAATATTTTTTAGGATTTAACCTAAAATTATACAAATTTTCTGATTTTTTCCCAAACTAGTACTACTTGTAGATGCTAGCTGCCAAATTTCATAATTCTAGATTAACTGAAAGTAGTTTTGATGCCCTTTATAGTGATAAAATATGCGAATATAATATTTTTGCTATTTAAGAATTGCTATTGCTATTTCTGAATTCTAGCTTAGCCAGAGCCCTTTCATCTGATACCTAACTTAATCAGGTGCTTTAATATTAAACTTTGCTCCTCTGCTAAGGTAATTATTTTCTAGGATTTCACCACAAATGCATAGTTTTCAGATTTTTTCCTGAACTAGTACTGTCTGTAGATGCTAGTTGTCAAATTTCATAATTCTAGGTCAACCGGAAGTACTCTATGGATTTTGATTCCTTTGATAGTGTCGAAAGACACGTTGTTTGCGATATAAACGGCCATATTTTTTTTAAGCAAATGTAGAAATATTTTTTTTTCAAGAAATTATGGGGCTATAGATCTGAGTATATGCTTTGAATTTCAACTCGGTACCTCCGAGCGTTCCTGAGATAAAGGCTCTTGGCAGACAGACTGACAGACAGTCGGACAACAAAGCAATCTTATTAGGCTTCTTTTTTTCCTTAAAACGTACAGCACCCTAAAAATATTAAAAAGCTACCAGTAATATTTCCTTCATTCAAGACAGCAGCATTGTTTACTAAAATATGAATTTCTCCAAAGTTAAACTCTATCCATTTGAAACTTTCTTTTATGTCTTCATATTTGGAGAGATCTGCTTGTCTTGCATGTATTACGCCACTTCCGGTCACTTTCTTGGCTAATTCCTGCAAAATTGGTACACATAGAGTAAAACTCCATATACTCGTAAGAAAAGCTTATATTGGGAGTTTTAAGATCTTAGACATGATTTTGGTTTAATTTTACACTACTGAATTATATTAAATTACCAAGTTCACTCTACTGATTTTTTGATTGATATCTTAAGAAATCAAAGTGATTTTCTTAAAATATATCTCTAAAATTATGTGAACTTAAACTTGATATTGAAAAAATAAACACAACAAACAATTATATCTATAGCACATCCTATGCTTGTCTATTTTGTCGTATTAGAGTTGTTTATTGTATTTCAAAATTGTGTTTAGTAAAATCAAAAAATCTGGAACCATTCAGTATAAATACATAACATCAATGATTTAGTCGCCGGAAGATATTAATATGTGTTAGTAAAAAACCGATCATCATAAAAAAATTTGAGAGTTTCAATTATACCGTGATGTCATCGAATATATTATGACTTAGATGCCCAGATTTAACTTACCTCTATCAATTGTTTCCTTCTAGCAAATCCAACCACAACAAGACCTAAATCGGCCAGACGAAGACTCAAATCAGCACCGATGCCTGAACTTGCTCCTGTTACTACAGCCACTTTGCCGACCCAACGATCCATTTTAGCCAAATTATGAAAATAAAACTGAATTCACTTTTAATTTACCAAACAAACTTAATGGCGAATTGGTATACCAAAGAAGAAATCTAAGAATCACATTAATTTATCAAACTTTGTTTTACCAAATAAAATGTAAAAACTATTTACTACGTTTACAATTTACTTTAAAACAACTAAATTAATTGATCTATATCTTTTCGTTTTATATTAAATTGAATATCGTTTTATCAATTTTATGTTAAAAGATACATTTCATATATTTGTATATCTAAACATTTTTTTTATAAGTGGCAAGTCATACAAGATTATTTTAATTTATAGATGATAGATATCAAGAAATGCTGTTTGTGGTATTTTTTTGATATATATAATGTATATAATGCCTATAAATAAAGAATATTCTAAAAAAACTTACCTTGCCATCAATGCAATCAATTTCCAATGGCAGCCTTATCACTAAGAGCAGTCTCTTACAGAAAACCAACATTAAACTTATATAAAAAAACCGGAGAAGTGCGAGTCGAGCCTGGGCGAGCCTGATGGTTCAGTACATTAGAGTCGTCGTAAATTAGAGGTCTTTTACTAAAATTCAAGCTTAGCCTAGGCTTTTATCTAATATATTACTTCAACTAGCGGCTTTAATACCAAATTTTGTCCACTTTTAAGGCAATTAGTTTTTAGTATTTAATCACAGATGTATAGTTTTCATTTTTTGTTCCGAACGAGTACTATCTGTAGATGATGGGCTTTTACAATAGGATCCCGGAAAACGTCAGAGATTTTTCCATATCACGATATAAAAAAAATATGAAAAGACGTTTATATGTTAAAGGTTATTACCAAATTTATGATTTTATAAAACGATAATACGCCTTGGGAATAAAATGATGGCTCCAGTCTGTTTCAAAGCTATCACTGTTACGGAACGGAACGGTTACGGAACTTTATGAGGAAGAACATCGTCTAACGGACGGATCAGCTTAGGGCAAGAAAAGTATGTGAGGAGGGGAACCGTCGTCCAGGCCACATTCACACTGAGTGGTTCCTGACCTTGATCTTAGCTAAGTGCACAGGTGTACATGCATGAGCATGTAACTTCTTATTTTGAATAAAATTATTTGACTTTGACTTTGCTAGCTGCCAAATTTCAACCGGAAGTAATCCATTAATTTGATTCCATTTACAGAGTATCAAAATAAGCGTTTTTGTGATATAAACGGCCATATCTTTTTTTTAAGTAAATATAGAAATACATTTTTTCAGAAAATAAAGGGGCCTTAGATCTACGTATATAGTTTGAATTTCAACTCGATATAAGCGTTTAAAGCGATAAGCGTTTCTGAGGTAAAGATCAGGCGGACAGACGGACGGACAACAAAGTGATCTTATAAGGGTTCCTTTTTTCCTTAAAAGGTACGAAACCCTAAAAAGAACGCGACACGGTGAAAAAAGTTTTGCATTATAAGTATAATTGTAAATTAAAATATTTTTTTTATTAAGCATTTATAATCTTATGAGCTACACGCCCGTTAAAATGATAAAAATAAATAAAATTACATATATAGATTAATAAATACATACAAACATACACATATACATACGTACTTGTACATACATACGTACTTGTATACACACAATTTAATACATAAAGTAAGCGTAATAAATTCAGTTTATAGACCCTGTTCCAGGAAATGAAGTTTAAGACTGTGTTTAAATGTTCCAACCGTCTGAGATTGTCTAATATTCAGTAGTAGCTCGCTCCAAAGCTTTACTGTCTTGACAGTAAAGGAGTCACCATTGCATTTCGTTCGGGATAAAGGTATTTCAAGGAGGTTGTCAGCGCTGGAACGGAGATACTAGGTATAAAGGGAATTAGACTTAGCATGTACGTATTTACGATACCCAGGTCTCAGCTTCAAAGCACGGCGTCCTAGTACAAGTAATAAATACTTGCAAGAATCAAAGTATTGAGGCCAGTCGTGGCGCAGCGGCACAAAGTGTGACTGTAAAATCGACTGGTTGTGGGTTCGATCCCCACTCGAGGAGATGAAATATTTATTTAAATTTATATTTCCATTGCTTCGCTCTGGTGTCGAGGTTAAGCGAGGCGTTAAGTTCTGCCTCTTGCACACGCAATGCCTCCAGAATTCGGCAGAAAGTGGAGAACAGAATGTCTTAACACTAGATTGATGGAAATATAAAATTAAGTAAATATTTCATCTCCTCGAGTGGGGATCGAATCCACAACCAGTCGGTTTTACAGTCACACCTTGTGCCGCTGCGCCACGACTGGCCTCGATATGTGGATATTTTTTGTAAAAAAAGTAAGATTTTTATTTCCAAAGTCATCTCGTTATCACATGTTGTCGGCGATTTCTAACTTATTATCTGAAATCATTATTATATTGTTACAATCAAAATTTATTTATTTTTCATTATCATTACAATGATATTGCCATTTCTGTTTCTATTTCAACAACTGATATAATTTTTACTTATTTTTTATCAAACATTCGTTATGATTTTTTTATCTATATACTTACCGAAACCGGAAAAATATTTTTTAACTGATAAACCATTTATCGAATAAGATAGGCTTATCATATTATTTTTTTCGATATTACCTGCGGCCACAATTACCTTGGACCTTAGAGTTAGATATGTCCTATACTTTTTTTTAATAAACGAGTTCATAGCAGTGTAGGTAGAGGACACCTGGGAACCTAGCTTCAGAGACTGTTCCCCACTTTCCGCTGAATTCTTGAGACATTGTGTATTAAGTAGCGGAGCTCAGGTCCGCTCTTTGCCCCATTACCAGGTCGAGGAAATAAAAATATTAAATATCTAATTTCCATTTTTTTTAGGCCAGTCGTGGTGCAAAGGCCACAAAATGTGACTGTAAAACCGACTGGTTGTGCTTTCTGCCACTCAACATGCATTCGCACGAATTCGGCAGAAAGTGGGGAACGGAGTGTCTTAACTAGGTTCTCTCTGCCTACTCTGCTGTGTGCGGGATACAGCGTTAATCTGATTGATTAATTTCCCGAGTAGGAACCGTCGGACCACGGACTACTGCAATCAAGAGTGCAAAATGTGGAGGTTCCCAAAAATGTATGATACTAAATATATGCGATTAATATGTTTAAATAGTTTCATTTAAAATGTGTTATAATAAAAAAAAATCAAAGATCTTATTACCTTAAAGTAAGTGTATATAGTAGATATTAGTAGTCATGTAAAATAGCCAGATGGTATTCGATTTCCTATACAAATGTCTTCTGAACACTTCTGAGAACTCCCGATGCAAATTTTCAACATTTTCTAAACAAATATACTTTCTTTTTATTTTTCTATTAGATCACACGAGCGATGCCGCAGGTAAAAGTTCGTATTTTAAAAATTATAGAAGTCATTTAATTTATTCGATTTACATATATGTATGTGTTACAATAATATATCTAGATATTATTCATTCCAGGGAATATTTTTTTATATTTCCGCGTTCCGGTAACAAGAAAAAGCGCAAAGTTAAGGTTAAACCTGCATAGTCTCGAAAATGAGATGGTGAGTGGGGAACGGAGTGTCTTAACACTAGGTTCTCTGTCTTAACACTGAGTTTCTTACTGACTTCTTTTTTGAAGGAGGTTCTATATTCGACATCTATTTTTTGTGTATTGTTCGTCAATTGCTCCGTCACGTTTTATGACCGTCAAGTTACAATCTGATGATGGAATCCAAAGGAAATCAATGGAAGCCTTCGAATTTTATAGGCATTTACTGTGTGTTTAATATACACACTTATAATAATTATATATTTCACCATCTTGTAACAATATAATTTATTTTAATGTCAGCTGATGATAGTAGGTATAATTTCTTAATTTTTAACTAACGTAAGATGATTTAACAATTAAGAGGCGACTACTAGATACACAGAGCAAAAGCTAAAAATACCCATTTTAGCACCGAATCTAAATATAACAAATTTAAAAAGAAAATAGGTATAGGTATCAATAAGAATATAAATATCAATAATTTGATTAATTCTTTTTTCAACATCAAAGTATGACGTAATTCAAATATATTTTAATATAATTTAATTTTTGTTCAGGTTAGTTTGTGCGAATAGTTTTGTAGTCAGTTTTTATTTCATTTTCATATTATATTTTTTTATTATAGAATTAATTGATAGTGCTTTCGAGCTGGACGAGGAAGGAGAAGCTGGGAAGGAAGCCGGAGAACACAATATAAAACTACAGTAAGCATAAACAAACTATATTATTATTGTGTGGACTAGTCGTAATTTCTTTGCGAAGCCTTTATGAGGTGAAATAAAAAAAAATAAACCAACGTTAGCACACCCCGTACCAATTAAGGTACTTTCGTTTCCTTCTCTCCGCCGAATTCTGAAGGCATTGCGTTTCAAGTGGCGGAATTCAACGCTGCGCTTTATAAAGTTATTGTTACCAAAGCCAGAGAATGAAAATATTAAATATTTCATTTCCTAGAGTAGGGATCTTTACAATGGCTTATAATTTTCTTTATTGCCAATAAAAATATAACATGAAAATGTATATATTATAGAGTATTATTTATTATTAAGTATAGTATCTAATATAACATATATACAGTTAATTTCAAAATCACGTATCCATTTCGTTAGTCATTTACATCTGTCCTTCACCCACTGCTCTGATACCCAACTCGTAGATCTGAGAATGAAAATAAAAATATATATTTTAATACGTCTTTTACTATACCATAGGCGGTGTTGAGTGCAGTGTTCCGTCACTAAGCCAATGTCTCGAAAATCACGCGAAATATGGATAACTGATATGCGGTATACACCATTCCACTTTCCGCTTAATTTTTTTGTTCGATATTGAGTATTGAGTAGCGGAACTTAACGCCACATTTTGTCCTGTGCGAAGAATGATAGAATAAAATATGAACAGATGTACCAGAGCGAGAAAATGAGATATAAATCATTACTCCTATGTTAATAGAACCCACAACCATCGTGTGTACCTAACAAAAATGGTTTCAGGCAAAATTTCATATTATGAGTAAAGTAGTAGCTTAAGGGAAATGCTGACAACAAATAAGATTAATTTATATTCTCATTCAGTGTAAATGTGTAAATGAGAAATAAATTCTTTAATCATTACAAACTCAATTAATTGAGGCCACTAGGACACAACCGTGTAATTGTAAGCGCGACAGGTTGTGGGTTCGATCCTCGTTCGAGGAAATGAGATATAAAAAAAAACATTTCTTCGATTGTGTCTATGCAACGCGCGGGATTGTATTCCACCACTCAATACGCAATGTCTTTAGAATTCGGTAAAAAATGGCGAACGGCGTGTCTTAATACTAGATTCCCTCTGTCTTCGTTGTTGGAATATAGCGTGAACCCGAATTTAACAAGTAGCCCATTTTAACAAGTACTTTCTTACATTAACATCAGGTGGTGATGAGAGAGCGTAAATCACAGCATCAGTAATATCACTCGCCTCGAGTGTAGTCAAGAGGTCTTCTTCTGTTATTAGGCCGTCCGTCATTTCAGTCCGCACTTTCCCCGGAGAGAGACTCTGTAATATAAAAAAATGAAAAAGGCGATAAAAACGATTCCCACTTAGAGAAAATAAAATATTTTTGCTCGCTTTGGTAATAAGACAAAACGCGGAGTTGGGTTCCACCACTCTATACATAATGTCTCGAAACTTGGCTTGTGAGTGGAGCATAATCAATAGCCACATATATTTTTTTTATCTCATTTTCATTTCCCGGAATAAGGGAAGAGAACGTAGCTCTATTTACGGTCTCAAATAAGACAAATGCTACAAAAGCTGGTTCTAGAAGCAATATTTTCAGAGAGAGAGAGAGAGAGACACATCTCCGATGCACCGCCCATATTTAGAGATATTACGTGTTGAGTGGGGGAACTCAACGCCATGCTTTGTCTGCGACAGCGACAAAATAAAAATAATTAAATAATATCAATCCCCAAAGTGCGGAACGCAACCATCGCGCTTCTAGTCAGTCGCTGTACGCTGCGGCACTGTATTACGTCGGCTTCTTATTATCTCTATATATAATAAGACAGTAAAAATATTTTGCCTGTACATTTAGTAATTTTGACTGAAATGGATAAAGGGACACTTAAAAAAAATAATAGAAAGCAAAAACATTTTTTTTTAATTTCTTGTCTATCCGTCTGTCTGTCTGTCTGCCTATATATATGATCACGTTAATCTCCGAAAGTACTGAACCGATTTATTTAAAAGTTTCACCAATTGCTTTGTTTTAACTCAACTTAACAATTAAAGTTTGTTTCAACAAAATCTGTTCATTAAAAAAAGTAATCGTCATTTGAATAAACTCAAGGCATTTGTTTGGCTGCGAATATTATATTGCTATATATATCGCGCTGGTAAGATTCCTGACTAAAGAACGACATTCGGAACGTCTTGGTTATATGACTGTTGATAAAAATATATATTTTTGAGGCACTGTTATACAATATTTTATATAATAAAGCAAACAAAATTGAATTGTTAATGGAGATTACCTTCATAAATCATAAAAGTTAAGATTAAATCGTAATTAATTCAACACAGAGATAAAGAACGATTTGATCTTCAAAGAAATATCATGTAAATACATAGATTTTTTGGTTCGTTCGTTCTATTGAAATAAATCTATATGAAAATGCCTAAAAAAATACTTTCTACGTGTACACTGTAATAACTACATATTTACCTATTGTATATTTAGCTAATAATATATGTAACTAATTTAAAAACTGTACAGGAGTAATATGCAATCATTACAGTTATTTTACAAAGAATATTATGAATCCTTACCCAAATCAATAATTTAACATTTATGGCTGTTTCTGAAGCTGCTGAAAATTTAATTATTCACTGACACCACATTTAACAGAGTTTTAAAATTATGATGAGACGTCAAATCTTCGATTCGCCACTACCTCAATGCCTGAAATCTCGGGCATTCGACCAGTGCGTTCTTCCGGTCATAACGTACGGGGCTGAGACATGGACTCTAACAAAAGGCCTCGTCCACAAATTTCAAGTCGCGCAGCGAGCCATGGAGCGGGCTATGCTCGGTGTATCTCTAAAGGATAGAATCCGAAATGAAGAAATCCGGAGGAGAACCAGAGTAACTGACATAGCTCAAAGAATTTGTAAGCTGAAGTGGCAATGGGCGGGGCATATCTGTCGTAGAGCCGACGGCCGTTGGGGCAGACGGGTCTTAGAGTGGAGACCCCATACAAAACGTCCGGTTGGTCGACCCCCTGCTAGATGGACCGACGACTTAAAGAGAGTGGCAGGAAGCGGATGGATCCGAAGAGCTGAAGATCGAGTGTGGTGGCGAGAATTGGGAAAGGCCTGTATCCAACAGGGGATGATTGACGGCTGTCGATGATGATGAGACGTACATAACATAGGTAAAAAGAACGTAATGTTACAAAAATATACACATATAATAAATTATTTGCTTTATGTATATTTTATAAATCAAATATCAACATTGGTCGTATTTTGTAGTTCGAAACAAGCAAAAATTCCTATAGAAGTTACGATAATGTAGTAAAAAAATCATATTAGAATATTATAGATTAAAGTAATAAAAAATCATATATCTTTGTCGTCTTACCGTAACCTTAATCTTGCTATTAAAGTGAGCCAACTCGATGATTAGCGAGGAGGTGAGGGCTGTCACTGCTTGCTTGGTGGTTGTGTAGACGTAAGCGTACTTATAAAAAGGAATGTAGTGACCGAGGACACTGATAAAAAAAAATGAAAATAAATAATGGAAAAATACATTATAGAAGGAATAAACTAATTTTTATAAAGGGTTAATGTTGTCCGTAGGTGAAGCGTATTATGGGCTTAATGACTCTATATACGAGACCCCTGGGCAGTGCCAAATAGACAACACTCCGGAGGTAAATTTCGGCCGTGGCTGGTTATTATCCTACTAGTTAAATCGTGCAGCCAAACGGTATCATCGTGTTCTGCTACGCACCTTGTCGTAGCCTAAGTGGAGATTGGGTTTGTGCAGTTGCATCTTGACAGGAAGTGGTTTGGAGCTGATTGTTGAGGCTGATTGTTGAGGCACCGGGTGTCTGGCTCTGGAGGCTAGCGGGATTCGAAGCAGGATGCACCACTGGCCGACCGTAGGTGATTGGGGGCCTAAGCAGCGGGAAAGCCACCCGTGAAAAGCTGCCTCGCCACCTGCCAAAATTCCCGGGTCGTTCCACCTTGCTGGTTGGCGAGTGTCCACGGGGGGTTCGGGCGTCCCCGCATTTTCATGCCAGCCTTTTCTGTGTGTGGTCGCAATCGGCTCACTCTTTTGGTTAAGCGAGTCAAGATGCCTCGCACAACCTCTCTGCCTATTCACTTCTTCTTACAAAAAAAATGAAGCCTGTCCTCCCACTGAAAGTGCACCTCACAAATATTCGAGGCTTGCACTTAAATATCAATGCTGTCCACTACCATCTTGAGACCGAAAACCGCATCTCCTGTTCCTAACTGAGACGCAGATCAGATGTTCAGCTGAAGATTTTTTCCAAGGAGTAGCCAGGGTACCTCAACTACCCTGGCTACTCCTTGGAAAATAGGTTAGATCTACGAGCAAGAATCTGTGTGCATATTCGCGATGACATCTGCATCAAGCATCTCAAAAACCTTGAGATATCAGGTTTATTTGTACTTTGGATACTGGTCGATACTGGAGTATCACAAAATGTGTATGTGGTGGTGTGTCATGGTGTCTTCCGCTAATGAACCAGAGTCTTTCGTTACAACTGCATCGAAAAATCTAGGTCTCTTCTCAAATGTTAGGCAGTATTTCAGTCCGGGACACCTTCTTCAATTTTATCAAGCCCAAGTCCGATCGTGTATGGAGTACTGCTGTCATCTTTAGGACGGATCTGCTAGATATCAGCTAGCGACCTTAGATTCGATTGAAAATCACGCCAAGAAGCTCATTGACGACACAGCGATTGTTGAGGCAAAGCCGCAAAGCCTTGAACATAGACGAAAAGTAGCTTGCTTGTCGGTATTCTATAGAATAGACTTCGGAGAGTGTGCAGCAGTGCTGCATGATCTAGTACCCTCTTCTCCTTTCTATCTGCGGGGTACTAGACGTAGGCTGGGATTTTACCCGTATGTCGTCGTTATACCTCCTTTTCGTACGTAGCGCTTCGCCTCCACTTTCTTAATGCGAACAGCTAAAGGGTGGAACTCCCTGCTTGCCGAACTGTTCCCCGATAACTGTAACTTGGACCTTTTCAAGGTAAGAGTGAATAGGTATTATCTAGGTAAGCATGCTCCACCATCGTTCGCATTGTCACTTACCGCCAGGTGCGATATCGGACAAATGTTTGCCTATCTATCGTAGATAATATTGTAGATAAAAGAAATTGAGTAGAAATTAGGTGAGACATGATACATGGACCTCACTTTATGCTATCGCGGATATAAGAAATAAAATCATGAGGCCGCCGTGGTATAATTGGTAAAGCCAGTGATAAAACACTGTTATTTATGTTAACGGGCCGTGTAGCAGAGGTAGCCTAATGTTAAAACTCTCCGCTCCCCACTTTCCGCCGATTTATGGAGGTATTGCCTATTGAGTTCTGGAATTTAATATATATATAAATAAATTTCAATATAAATGACTTACCTATTTATATTAATAATGTGTCCAGCAACATTTCTTCTCTTCATATTATCGACAGCGTAGCGAGTAGAGAGAAGTAGCGATTTGATGTTCAAATCGATAAGGAGCTCTACGTTGGCATCTGTCAAAAGTCTATCTCCAACCGCTTAAATGGAAGAAATTAGTTTTTTAAATTTTGAAAATTTTTAAATTTACCTTCACCCTGCACCTCGCATATATCAGGGTAGGCAGAGGGAACCTAGTGACAATGCAATGTTACAAAAATTAGTCAACACTCCGTTCTACAATTTTTGAGACATTGCATGTGAAGGTGACGGAACTCAACATCGCGATTTGTCTTGTAATTTATTACCAGAGAGGACTTGAAAATAATTCACTTGAAAATAATTCAGAACTTCCTTCCGAGCCGTAGTAAATAATTAGGTTAATTTGCGATTCCTAAGTGATTGCTAAACAGTATTTGAAGAAAGAATATATAAAATTATATGTTATTTTTATTATGAATAGAATTGCTATCATATCATATTAGTGATGGGTCTGGTTAAGTAAGACTGCAATTTTCTTCAATCAGACCCATCACTAATTTATTCAATAAGACCGAGGATGAGCCGCTGACTAATTTGTTTTTATTTTTATATTTTTATTATATTATTATTTCGAGGCCGTCAGCGGAATGAAATATTTAATATTTGAATTTTTTCTCGCTCTATTATTAAGGGTAAGCACGACATTGCCAATATGACATTGCGACACGCCAACTTATGTACCTAGCGTCTTAACAATAGGTCCATAGGTTACCTCTTTGGTTCCCTCTGCTGTGTGAAGAATGATGTGAAAATGTTTTTATCGAGTCTATAATTGCCAGTCGTGGCGCAGCGGCCTAAAGTATGGCTATAAAACTGAATGGTTGTGGGTTCGATCCCCACTCGAGGAGATGAAATATTTACTTAAATGTATACTTCCATTTCTTTGCTCTGGTGTCGAGGCAAAGGGAGGCGTTGAGTTCTGCCACTCAACACGCAATGCCTCCAGAATTCACCAGAAAGTGAGGAACTGAGTGTCTTAATACTAGGTTCCCTCTGCCTACCCTGCTGTGTGCGGGATAAAGCGTGAAGCTGCTTTATTTATTTATCATTGCTTACATTTCTAATAGTTCGTAGGTGTATAACACAGTATATGTATATATAATAAATACATACATGTAATACTTCCATCGAATAACACAGCAGCGTTGTTTATAACGATGTCGGCTCCCCCGAACTCCTGTTCGACCCAATCGAAGGCTTCTTTGATTTCTTCAGGCTTGGAAAGGTCAGATTGCTTGGAGTAAATCTTGCCTTTACCTGTCACTTGCGTGGCAAGCTCCTGTAAAAAGAATACAATAAAGATTATTTTTTTGTATGAAGTATGAATTCACTTTTCATGGAAAATATAGTTCCTCACTTACAATCCGATTTTCAAGATATTGCGGAAGTGAACGCCGACAAAATTGAAATCTTTCCGCCTAGTAGAGTCAGACACATTCACATTTAATTTTAATACACATTATTTAATTGTCGTGGCGCAGGGGCACAAGGCACGTGGTAACGAAACATTTGTGGGTTCCATTCCCACCCGGGGGAATAATTTATTATATATTAACATTTTTATTGCTTCGCTCTGGCACCAAGGCAAAAAAAATTGAGTTTCACCACTCAACACACAATACCTCGAATAATTCGGCGGTAAGTGGGGAACGGTTCTCTCTGCCTACCCTGCTATATGCGGGATATACCGTGAAGCTATTTTTTTATTTTATTTTATTTATTTCTTAATACTTACATCAATACGTTGCTTTCTTCTAGCGACACCGACAACTATAACACCACTATTGGCAAGACGCAGGGCGATATCGGCACCTATTCCAGAACTAGCGCCTGTCACTACTGCTACTTTGCCTACCCAACGTTCCATTTTTTAAACAAAAATAATTCAAAGTTTAAAATAAAATAAATATTAAAATATATTCAAAAAATACGTTTTTGAATTTAATATAAAAAATCGCTTATTTAAATTTGCTCGAGCCTGTAACCGAGAAGTAAGTGATTATGTACGATTGAAGCGAAAGACTTATAAATGTCTTTCAGTAGATATACATAAATGATAGGTTATCTTAGTCAAGGATAATATTACAAATATGGGTATTTTGTTTGTCATTCAGCACATTTTTTAATTATAACTAAAAGAAAATTAGAGAATTACTAATAAAATGTTATTTACATTCTACATTAAATTCTGTTTATTTTTCACAGCTAAACTAATATTATATCGCTGAAAAGTTAGTTCGAGGCCACACGCAATGCCTTTAAAGATCGGCGAAAAATAGGAAAGGAAGTGGGAACGGATCATCTTAATACTTGATTCTTGCCCCGGTTCTTTTCTGGTGTGAGGAATTAACTTTAATGAACTGCTGGTAAATTATTTGACGTTCAAAAAATTAAGCACGTAACTTCTTATTTTTAATGAAATTATTTGACTTTGACTCTGTTCATCTAATATTTTCAAAAAATATTGGATTTTAGCGATAGCCTGGTCAGTTTCCAGGAGGCGCGCGGCGCGTGATTCTCGCTACGTTCAAATTTTTATACGTTTTCTAAATAAGTATTTTTCTTTTCAGAGTGTGGATTAATACTTCAAAAAATGTTTAAAATAATAAAAAATAATTTAAAAAAAATAACATTTGAAAAGTAAATTGATTTGCAAGTTATCTTATTGTTTCTAAATAATACAAAAGGTTTACAAAGTAAAGTAAGAAAAATGATTTACATAATAATAAAAGTATCTTCTTATCGATGATAATATTTATTATGTAAATGTTGATTGATGTTGAAATAATTATCTGCAAATGGCATAATATTTGATAAATCAACAATAGATTACAAACCGGACTTACAAATGGATTTCTATGAACAGAACAGCAGATATAAGCAGTCACTAGAGAACTATGAATATAAATAAGAAGCCTCGGTGGGTAAGTCCGACCCTTAATTAGTTTTTATTTAAAGGCGGAAAATTATTTATTCATAACCTTTGATTTAAATTTAATTTTTTATACATTTTAAATGAAACTCTGTAACCGATTTAATCGCGGATACTTAATTTTATATATATTTGAATTTGGAATCTGTCATTTCTATAGGATTGTTCATTATTTTTTCTTATTTTCGTGCCAAAATATTGTAAAATTTTTTAAGCTGAACCACTGTGGTTGCGTTACATAAAGTAGGTATGGACTCAAATACAATTTTTAAACTCCTCCATACGCTTAGTATTAGTCAAATGTTTGTGTACAGAGCTGTTGATAGGTACAATGAAATCTCCTCTGTTTGTGATATAAAAAGATCTGGCTGTCCTTGTAGTGCTCGTACGATAAAACGATCAAAGCAATAAGGGAAAGAATTCGAAGAAATCCTATCGGGAAGCAAAATATTTTATCACGGGAGATGAAGATAGCACCTAGAACCATGTCACGTATTTTAAAATATGACT
Source organism: Heliconius himera (assembly GCA_021202915.1). Taxonomy (NCBI): domain Eukaryota; kingdom Metazoa; phylum Arthropoda; class Insecta; order Lepidoptera; family Nymphalidae; genus Heliconius; species Heliconius himera. The sequence continues at coordinate 100,558 of JAJHJA010001044.1, forward strand.
TGCAGCCCATTATTTCTTAACTGATAATTTATAAAAAGAGTAGAATGGTAATACCATAACAACTACTTAAGAAGTACGTAAAATGAGGTCGCAGAAAAAAAATGTTTTAGAGTCAGCAAATTTTTACAATTTCTAACAAGTAAAATAGTCGTATTTATGTTGAAAGTTCTAAAAAAAGCTTTCCAATTAGTCAAAAGAATACAATGTGGGCATTATCCAGTTTCAGTGATAGTTTGGTGGGGATGAAGGAGTTATTGAGTAATACTTTCGCGAAAAGGCATCAAAACATCGGAACAAGTATATCGAGATACAATTGTTGAGCTCCTTAACAATACCACCATGTTCAATAACCAAAAATAGTCCTTTCAGCAAGGGTCGGCGCCGGGTTATAAAGCTCGATGGGTCCAATCTTGGTTAAAGACAAGCTCCTGGACTTCATCAGAGCTGAAGACTGGCCATCATCTATTCCTGATGTTAATCCACTGAACTGTGTTTTATGGTCAATTTTAGAGAGTAAAGCTTCCTTGATCTCAATGGTTAAAAATCTGAATTGCAGCCAATAAAGTCCACTTTAAAATATATATTTTTAATGGTTATATTTGGTTGGTATGATGTAAAGTTATGAATTATTAAGTTACGATACCCACCGGCTAGTGTTATTCTCATTGGAAAAGCTACATTTATATATTTATTGAGCAACGCTCCTTTTACTACAACTGTTCAACACTGTGACTCTGTGACTGTGACTTTTAAAGAAATTACTTTGTATTTGTTTACATTCTGTATGTTTTAACACACCACAGATTAAAATCAATTTAGACGTGACGGTTTTTGCTTTTTTTGTTTATATTTTTTATTATTATTATGCATGTTTGTTTTTTCTTGTTTTTACTCGTAACATGAGTGATAGATTTTTTTTTATTGCTTTTTTATTTTTATTTGACGTAGTTTTTTTTTTGTTATAAAGTTCCTTTCCAGCAACCGGTAGGTGGGTTTCAAATTCAAATTTAATAAGTTTTAATACCGTACTTTTATATTTATCTATAAATCATATTTTAGCTTACATATACTAAATATATTTTTATCCATTAGCAAAGAAATGTCTGACACTTCATTAAACTTAGTTATAATAGTTTTCAGAATATTCTACAAGAAAAGAAAAACAGTGCAAAAACTAAATATAAAAACTACGGCTGTGAACGTAATCGAAGGAAATATATTAAAGCTCCGAATCGGTTTAACAGGGTGTGTAGGGATGAACAACGACGCCATATCCATAAGTCACTTGTTGAAGAAGACAACCCAGAAAAAGTCTGGAAATTTCTTAAGTCATTCGGGGTTGGAAATGCAAATCAAACTACTAATCCTTGCAATATAGATTTAAACAAACTTAACACTCATTTCTCTACTTCTGTTACTATTGATGTAACCACAGAACTTAGGTTTCAAAATCAATTTCGTGCCTTACCCACCCTTACAAACCCCAGCTTTAATTTCGCTCAATTTACTGAAAGTGATGTTAAAGAGGATATATTGACAATAGATTCTGATGCCGTTGGCTCAAAAATTTTAAATCAAAGGAATTAGTCGCAAGACGATTAGGCCAATCCTTGACATCCTGATTCCTGTGTTAACTATCCTGAATGTTGGAAGGAGGCTCAATTAACACCACTGCGTAAAAACCGCAATCCGTCTTCCTTTTCTGATTACCGTCCTATATCCACTTTGCCATTCCTATCAAAAGTTCTTGAATGTCTCGTAAACCAACAACTAAATATCTAACTAATAATAACCTGTTCAATCATTTACAGTCTGTATCCGTATCCGGGTTCAGGATTCCTATTCTGAATGATCCTCGGTGCTAACCGGCATTCCGCAAGGTGGCGTGGTGTCCCCTCTTTTATTTTCATTATTTATCAATTATTTCACAACCTTTCTTCTCCCTACCACCTTTATGCTGACGATCTCCAAATATATCAACAATGTACGTTACATGATCTCGCGATTAATATATCAGCACTGAACGAGGAACTCAGAAAGATTTTGATACGAAGTAAATCGTTAGATTTAACTATAAACCTCCGAAAGACTCAAGCGATTATTATAGGTAGTCTAAGATTCATCTCTCAATTTACTTTACGTGATTTACCGTCTATATCGTTTGATGGAATAATTGTCCCTTTTACCGACAATGTAAATAAAATAGGTATTATTTTTGATCAATACCTATCTTGGAAGCCATTAATTAGTGAAATAAGTAGAAAAATATTTGTAGCGGTTGCATCATTACGTCAATTACGAACTTTCTACACATTGCTACTACTGCTGCTGCTGGCACAATCACTCATACTACCAATTGATTATGCTGATTGTTGTTACCTCGACGTAAAAGAGGAGCAATTAAATAAGCTTGAGCGTCTCCAAAATATTTGCATAAGTTTTGTATTTGGACTTCGCAAGTACGACCATATCTCCGAATTCCGAAAAAAGCTCCCAATTCGACATCGCCGGAAAACTCATGTTCTTTGTCTCCTTTATAATTTTCTATTTATTCCATCTTCTCCCTCATACCTCAAACAACGTTTTAAGTTTTTATATGAATCACATAACTTCCTACACCGCTCTAAGTATAACTTAGCTCTTGACATCCCTTGTCACCCCTCATCCTTCTATACAAATTCTTTTTTTATCAAATCCTGCCTGTGGAATTCCTTACCCTTAACAATTAAATAATCTAAAACCTTGCAAACTTTTACAAGCCTAAAAGAATTATTATTATCTTTCACTTTAAGTAGTACTGGGTGAAATTGGTTATTTGTTTATTCAACTAATATTTTTCCTTGTTCGGTGTTATGTATGTATGTATGTGTATATATATGTGTAAGTATGTATTTATAGATATATATTTGTATACCTCAATACGTATGTTTATATGCTATTAGGGTTTAATAAATAAATATTCATTTGCCATGTACACCCCTTCCCATTTCATTAATTTCCTCCTCTACCCAAAGATTGCTTGGAACAGATCGCTCATTTAGCGATGAGGCCGCCTTTTGTACTTATTTATATGTTTCTTTCAATATTGTGATTTGTATTTCTGTACAATAAAGAGTATTTTACTTTTATTTTTTACTTTATTAAACTAACACACTGTAACAATATTAAATGTTACGTACAATAAAATAAATTGTAATTTTTTTGTAAAAATATTTATGGCAAAACGAAATATTTAGAAACCCGATGTTTCGAATACTTAATCCACAATATAGGTCCGGAGTCATAAGTAGAGTGGTGTGGCACTCGTCTGTCAGTTGACACAATTATTACATTAAATTACTGTTAACTTTGGATTTTTGCAAAAAAAGAGCAAGATACAAAGATAAGATAAGAGCTAATGTATGATTAATCCGGTTTAAAAGTATAATTTAAAGCGTTTATCTGATTTTTTATTATTTTCCTCTTATTATTTCTATAGCTTGGTTGCACTGGTTACTTGAGTTGCTTGACATTAGTTAGATTCTATTTGCCTTCCTTGCTATATGTTAACAATAATTGAAAATGGTATTGTCTCGAGTACCGTAATGGCATAGCGGCTCAGCCTGGAACTGTAAACGCAACGGTTGTGAGTTCCGTTGGTACTCGGGCTAACGGAAGAGTCTCGAAAATTGCGGCGCGTGCAGATTGGAATGTCTCGACACTACACTTTCACTAAGAGAAGGTAAAAATAAAAACTTTGCGTTTGGTAAAATACATATATCCTAACTGTATGACCGTATTAAATTATAATATTCTAAATATCATTTACATCCATGTTAAAGACAATAGATAACAATATTCAAGTACGCTATCAATAAACCCGTTTATTGATCTATTTTAATGACAAGCAAAAAAATTTTAAATACTGTACTTGCGGCCAGTGTTACATTGGGCACTTAAAATGTGATGTGTACAAATTTTTATTTACAGGTTTTGGGTTTGATTCCCACTTGGATTAATTAACTATTTGCATTTCCTCGCTCCAGTAAGGAAACAATATTTTTCATTGAGTATCACTACCCAACAGGCAATCTCTAGAAAATTGGGTAAAAACTGGGAAACAGTGTGTCTTAAAATTAATTGGCATCCAGCGTCAAGCTAAAAAAGATAACAACGTGTTATTATTAAAATAACAAAAGATAGACGATTTCAAAACTATATTTAATGCAATTTATGAAAAAAAAAAACTATTTGTAGAAACTAATACTAGATTTTTTTTACTTTCAAGTTTAAGTAAAAAAAATGTAAAAAAAAAAAATGTTTTAATTTTTAATTTGTTCATACTTTCTAAAATTCGTTATTATTGTAGTCGGCGCCAAGATAGGTTATTTTTTTGTTTCTTTTTTTATATCTCGTATATATGGCCTAAGATCCCATCGCTTAAAACTGTAGGGATCAGATTTTCTAATGAAACTTATATTTAAGAATGATATATGATAGCAGAATAGATTACACTAGGATTGCCCAAAAAATCCTGCCGCAATCACCTTTAATTAATGTTTTTCGTAACTCGTTTTTGGAGAAAATTGCACTCATATGTTTTTTATGTGAATTGCACATCATTTGAAAGAAAATCGCATAAGGAATTGGAAAAACAATGGTTGCCAGCTCTCAGTCTGCCGCAAGGCAAGGGTTGCCTCGTTTAAAGAGGTCAGTTAATGTTAATATTTGCACTTATGTGTTTTTTTAATGAATTATATATCAAATTAAAGCTTATTTTTTTCTCATCACTAAAACACATGGTTGCCTGCAAAATAACTGCCGCAAGCAAAGGTTGCCATCATTTGAAATATTTTATTCCGATTCCGTTTGACTTAGAATAGACGATGAAATACGCGGTTTGCCTTATGTTTTAAAGTAAAATATTATAAAATAGAAGGTCAATCTTAAAATTAATATTTATTCTAGCTGTTAAATGATGATTATAATCATATTAAGAACATACAAAAAACTATTTAAATATGAAATCATCCTTATTTTTCAAGTGAAATAATGAACCCATGATATTAAGTCTTTGCTAAATCTGTTTTCTAAATACTAATACTAATTTAAATTATCATTTTAAAACGACTAAATTATCTAATTAAATGCTTACAAATATCAATCTATTATAAGGTATTAATTACATCATGTTTCTTTAAGATAATGAAGGGCGACAATTATTGCGTATGTTTTTTTATTAATTAAGAAAATATGGAAAATAACATTTCAATATACTCTCTCTCTCTTTGTCCTCTGCTCGTTTGATTTTTTTTTCTCGTTTTTTTTTGATAACCGCAATCCTTTTTCGCAATCTTTTTTTTCTCACGCAACTTTTAAGAATTTCCGTCTGTCTGTCGACATATTTTTGTCCGCATTTTTCTCTGAAAGTACTGAACCGATTTACTTGAAAATTTCACCAATTGCTTTGTTTTAACTCAACTTAAATAAAGTTTAGTTCATCAAAATCGGTTCATTAAAAAAGTCGTAATTCATTCAACACAGAGATAAAGAACCATCTTGAAAGAAATATCAAGTAAATACAAAGATTTTTTGTTTGGTTCGTTCATATAATATATGTAACTAATTTAAAAACTGTACAGGAGTTAATATGCAATTATTACAGTTATTTTACAAAGAATATTATGAATCCTTCAAATCAATAATTTAACATTTAAGGCTGTTTCTGAATAAGTAAATTAAATTATTCACTGCATCAGCACATTTAACAGAGTATATTATATAGGTAAAAAGTAAGTAAAAGAACATAAAGTTACAAAAATATATACGTGTAATAAATTATTAGCTTTATGTATATTTTATAAATATTAAATATCAACAATGGTCGTATTTTTTTATTTAAAACAATCAAAAATTCTTTGACTATAATGTCGTAAAAAATCATATTAGAAGTCATTATAGTTGTCAATCAATTCTGCTTATTAAATCAATAATCATGTATTTTAAGCGGGCGAAGCCGTGGGCGAGCCGCTAGTATTTAATAAAAGAGAATAGAACGGCCTTGGGGTGTACAAATTAAAAGTTTTTGGTACTTAATTATTTGTCAAGGGAAGGCTTAAAAGTAATATTATTACGTAAATTATTTCTATTACTTTATAGGTATTAGTAGGATTATTTCGTTACTTAGATAAAGATATGGATGAGCACAGTGAAGGTAAGATATAAATGAGCTGCGTTGAGATCGCATTTCTGCGGTACTGTTGTGAGCTTCTCTCTTCGTGATGGGTGCGTAAATACGGTTCATGGACTGCTAAGGTATTTAATAAATTTAACGACTATTACGACAATATATTTCCTATAGAGCTATTAGCTTCACGCTGCACATATCAGAGTAAGTAAAGAGAATCTCGAAACCTTGAGATACTCTGTTCCTATTAAGACCCTTGCATCCATTTTCCGCCGAATTCTTAAGGCATTGGGCTATTAAAATCGAAAGGCAAAGGATAAATCTACCACTCCGATTAGCTGCACGCTGTATCCCGCACACAGCAGGGTAGGCAGAGGGAACCTAGTGTTAAGATACTCCGTTCCCTACTTTCTGCTGAATTCTGGAGGCATTGAAGACAATAATTTAATTTCTCCGAAACAATATGGTTTTAGAAAAGGTCAATCAACGGAAGATGCGGTATCTCAGTTAACGTCTAAAATAGCCGCCTCTTTAGATTGTCAAAAAGCCAATATTTCTATATTCCTGGACCTCTCCAAGGCTTTCGATACAGTCTCGATTCCAATTCTCCTGGAAAAACTTGATTCCCAATTTGGCATTAGAGGAGTAGCACTTGAATGGTTTCGGAGCTATTTGACTAATAGAATGCACTGTACAAAAATTGGCACATTTACAAGTAATTCAGAAACAGTCAGGTTTGGTGTGCCACAAGGTAGCATTCTAGGTCCCACACTATTTATAATGTACGTAAATGATATACATAATAATGTTGATGGTGACATAGTCTGTTATGCAGATGATACCGCAATTATGTATGAAGGTACCACATGGCTTGATGTATTTGAAAAAGCTGAAACAGAAATGCGAAAAATATCCACATGGCTATCTCATAATCTTCTTACATTAAATTTATCTAAGACAAATTACATTTGCTTTCATAAAACAGCTATTACCGCCCCCACACCAACCTTACAACTTAAATTTCATACTTGTCTCCAACAAAACAAATGTAACTGTTCAGTACTTACAAAAATAGATACAGTAAAATATTTAGGACTTCTTTTGGATCAAAATCTAAACTTCAAAGCTCATATAAAATCAGTCGCAAGTCGAGTGCGCAAAATCATCAGTATAATGAAACTACTAAGACAATCAGCCTCACTCAAGACCTTATATAGTGTATACTATGCTATTTGTCAGTCTATAATTGTCTACTGCATAGGTTCCTGGGCTAGTGCTTTAAAATCTCATTTGGTTCAGCTCGAAAGAGCTCAAAGATCAGTGCTTAAGGTGATGCTAAAGAAACCTTTCTTGTACCCAACTTTTAAGCTCTATCAGGAAAGTAACGTCCTTACTGTACGTCAGTTATTTCTTTCAAAAATGGCACTGAAAGCACATAAGAAAATAGCGTCCTCAGAAGAGTATAATACTCTGGTTAATCGTAGAAGCTTTAGCGTTCTACTGCCAAGAATAAAATCTTGCTTCGCCAGACGTTTCAGTCCTTACATAGAATTATTTATTTACAATAAAATTGCTAGTGCTTGTGATATTAAGCTTTGCTCGATCAAAAAAGCTAAAATTAAAATTTCGTCCTGGCTCACTTCTTTAGACTATAATAACACTGAAAATCTTTTATCACATATACAATAGTACCTATTATTATTAACTTTATTGATCTTAACTGAAATGACAATTTTTCAAATTTTTTCAAAAAAAAAAAAAACTTTACTTTGTTTTAAAATAACCTAATGATTATTTACCTTCTTTTTTTACTGTATTATTATTATTTATGTCTTGTAAAACGAGAATTACATAGGACTGCAGTATGAAAAGTGCCTATGTAGAACTTCCGTTAGTTTATATTTAATACAATAAATTGTCGATATAGAAATTGCGTAATGTTTTAATAAATTGAATAAATAATATTTTTTGTGAGAATGACCATTCCATATTCCCACATCGAAGTGGAATCATCGTTCATAGGGTTAATTTGTATTATTTTAAATATTAATAAAGTTAGTTTTAAAATCATTTCGGTTTTTTTTCAATCATCTGTCTGCCGCTAACGTAATTGGCGCAGTCGGTAGGATATTCGCGGGAGACTTCAAGACCACGTCTCACATTGATAATCGCGTCGCGAGTCACCCGGGTTAGCTATCAAGCACCGTTCCGGATATCCTGAATCTACGGACCAGCTGCAGACCAGAGGAAGAATCCGAAAATTGATTCACGGAGAAAAACCAGAAATGCTATATATGTAAGTACACTTGAATCTTTCTCGTGTTGCTCCTTTGAATCTTAAACTTCAAGATTTACCATCCTAGAGCCTCTAGATCGCGGGAGCCTGAACCGCACCAGGCCCGCAGACAATTAGCAGATAATAATAGAGATATCATAGGATTAGATAATTTAGGATTAAATAGTTTAGAGTTAGAGATCGTTAAGCCAAAAAAGGTAATAATGTCGCAGTGTAACCCAGACGAAATTTTTAAGGCCCTTCGCTTAGTTCCAGAATTTGAGGGAAACCCTAACGTCCTTACTAGGTTCATTAAAATTTGCGATTCGTTGGCTACGCAATACCTTAGTAACAACCCTGGTAGCGAATTTTCTAATCTGTGCTTATTAAACGGAATTTTAAATAAAATAACAGGGACAGCTGCATGCACAATAAATTCGAACGGTATACCAGAAAACTGGCTAGGCATACGAACATCCCTCATTAATAACTTCTCAGATCAACGTGATGAGACCGCTCTCTATAATGACCTCTCCGTAGCAACTCAAGGTAATCGAACACCGCAAGAATTTTATAATCATTGCCAAACTTTATTTAGCACTATTATGACATTCGTAACCTTACACGAAAACATAACCACCACAGTCCAAGCGAAAAGAGAGCTTTATAAAAAAGTTACAATGCAGGCATATGTACGCGGATTAAAAGAACCGTTAGGGTCCCGCATACGATGCATGCGCCCGGATTCAATTGAGAAAGCTCTTGAGTTCGTTCAAGAAGAGCTTAATGTCATATATTTACAACAACGTGAGCCTTATAAGGTTCAAGCAACCCATAAACCTACCCCTACATTACAACCAGTAACATTTACTCCTACTAATAAACCTCATAATACGCATGTATCTAATTGGCCGGCTCCGATGAATCAGCGCCCAATGGGACCTCCACCGCAACCTTTTAAATTCCCGGTACCTAGTCATAATCAACCACGCATGCCTACTAACACACAGAGGATGTTCTCTGCACCTCCACCGAATTACAACCCCCGCAGTAATGTATTTCGTTTACCACCTCGAAACAACCAAATGTACGGACAAACAGACAGATCTCAACCCATGAGTGGAATCCAACGTTTCACTCCCAAGATACTACCAAACACCAACATGTTGACAGGACACGATTGGAATAGATCCGGTAACCCACCGCCTAGTAATTATTTTAAAACTCGTGAAATGAACACAAACATATGTATGCCATATGACGACTCATATTACGACGACTATACTTATTACTCAGAACCGGAATCTAATTACTATATTGACAATGTACATTATACTAATGAAATTTCCCCTGACTATGCCTGTAATTCGACTTATTATGTGACTGATGACAGCCAGCTACTAGATGAAAATCAACCAGGGCCGAGTCATGATGAGCAGGATTTTCAGGAGGATTCCATATTAAAAAAAACCAAAATAGAATTAAACCTCCAAACCCAGAGACAACTTCCTTATATACAAATAGCAAATCCCCCATTAAAACTTCTTATAGACACCGGCGCTAACCAGTCATTTATCAGTCCTAAAGTCGTAAAAAAATATTTCTACAACTTTCCTCTCAACTACGATCCATTTGAAGTTACAAACATACACGCGACAAGTCGTAATAATTATTCTATTACACTACCATGCTTTAATGAATTAAATGACTCAAATAGTATGAAACTGTTTATATATCATTTTCACGATTATTTCGATGGACTGATAGGGTTAGACTTGTTAACTAGTTGGGAAGCAAGGATTGACCTAAAAGAATGTTGTTTAATAACTAGAACCGCGTCAAATCCTATTATAATGTATGATTCACGTAACGTAAATTTATATGAAGACGTAATCCCCGCTAAAACATCCAAAATTGTGCGTATTCCTATTAATACAATGGACGGCGATGTTTTTATTAAGGAACAGGTTATTTGCAACTGTATGGTTCATGAATGTATTACTACCGTATCAAATAACCGCGGATATATTGAAATTGAAAATCCAACATTAAATGATATAATAATTTCACTCGACCATCCAGTTTGTGCTGAAGTATTAAATATTGAGTGCACGCGCCCTCAACAACCGTCGGAACGCGTACGCGTAACCACCTAAATCCAGAGGAAAAGGCTAATCTCGTAGCTCTTTGTTCCCGTTACTCCGACGTATTTTATATTGACGGTGAAAAATTAACTTTCACAAATAAAATTAAACACAGAATTAGAACTACCGACGAGGTACCTATACACGCTAAAAATTACCGGTATCCTTTTATACACCGACAGGAAGTAAAATCCCAAATAGAAAAAATGTTAGACCAAGGTATTATAAGACCTTCTGAGTCCGCGTGGAGCTCGCCTATTTGGGTAGTACCCAAAAAGGTAGATGCCTCCGGGAAGCAAAAATGGCGTTTAGTGGTAGACTTCAGAAAACTTAATGAGAAGACGTTAGATGATAAATACCCTATCCCTAACATTAATGATGTTCTTGACAAATTAGGGAAATGTCACTATTTTACCACCCTTGATTTAGCTAGTGGGTTTTATCAAGTCGAAATGGATCCCCAAGATGTATCAAAAACAGCGTTTAACATCGAACATGGGCATTTCGAATTTCTTCGTATGCCCATGGGCTTAAAGAATTCCCCTTCAACTTTCCAACGAGTAATGGATAACGTACTCCGCGGACTTCAAAACGAGATATGTCTCGTCTACCTTGATGATATTGTAGTATATAGTACATCTCTTCAAGAACATATGGTTAATCTCGAAAAGGTTTTCAATAGATTACGGGAATCAAACTTCAAAATTCAAATGGATAAATCCGAATTTTTGAAATTAGAAACTGCCTATCTCGGTCATATAATAAGTAGAGAGGGTGTCAAACCGAATCCAGATAAGATTAAGGCCATTGAAAATTATCCATTACCTAAAACTAGTAAAGAAATTAAACAATTTTTAGGACTCTTAGGATACTATAGAAAATTCATCCCCGACTTTGCACGCCTAACGAAACCTATGACTAAATGCCTAAAGAAATCCAATAAAATTACACTAGATTCTGAATATACTAACTGTTTTGAAAAATGTAAAACTTTACTGACAAACGACCCTATATTGCAATACCCAGACTTTACAAAAGAATTTATTTTGACAACTGACGCTTCAAATGTAGCCGTAGGTGCCGTTCTGTCTCAAGGCCCCATAGGTTCCGATAAGCCTGTCTGTTATGCTTCTAGAACCTTAAATGACAGCGAATTAAATTATAGTACAATAGAGAAGGAACTTTTAGCCATAGTATGGGCAACCAAGTATTTTAGACCCTATTTATTCGGACGAAAATTCAAAATTTATACTGACCACAAACCTTTACAATGGTTAATGAACATGGAAGAACCAAATTCCCGTCTTACACGTTGGAAACTTAAATTAAGTGAATATGATTTTACCGTATTGTATAAAAAGGGTAAATTAAACTCAAACGCAGACGCTCTTTCACGTATCGAAGTTCACACAAAAGAAGCATTATCTTTAATAGAGGAAATAGATGAGCTTAATTCTTTACTCGGTAATCCATCAGAAACTATTCTTGGTCAAGCTAACTCTTCTACAGAGACAGTTCACACGAGTTCAGAAAACCCAATCCTAGAAATCCCGATAACTGACGAACCACTCAATAAATTCCACAGACAAATTTACCTTAATCTTGTGACTGACGTTAAGAGACGACCTGTAGTTACCAAACCTTTTGACACTCATACGCGTATTAGTATCCAATTATCTGAGTCAAATTTAGAAGAAGATGTGATAAATGCTGCTAAAGAATATATTACCCCAAAAATAAAAACAGCTATTTTAATAAATCCTCCTTTGGCTATGTATTCAATTATACCGATCCTGCAAGATAAATTTAAGAGTTCTTCTTTAAATCTCGTTCTCGCTAAAAAAGAGTTAGAGAATGTTAAAGAATATTTGCACCAACAGGAGATCATCCGTCACTATCACGATGGTAAAACAAATCATCGCGGTATCAATGAATGCTATTTAGCATTGTCTCATAAATATTACTGGCCTAAAATGAAAGAACATATAACAAAATTTATAAACGAGTGTACTAATTGCGGCCAAGCCAAATACGACAGAAACCCACTTAGACCACAGTTCAATGTTGTTCCACCTGCTACTAAACCATTTGAGATAGTTCATATGGATTTATTCACAGTTCAAAGCGAAAAATATATAACTTTCATTGACGTTTTCACCAAATACGGTCAAGCTTACCATCTTCGTGACGGCACAGCTTTAAGTGTTCTACAAGCCTTATTACAATACAGTACTCACCATGGCATACCTATGACTGTTATTACTGACAATGGGACAGAATTTACAAACCAGTTATTTATGGAATTCACCCGACTTCATAAAATTAACCACCACCGAGTGTTAGCTCATTCGCCTAATGATAATGGTAACATAGAACGATTTCATTTAACCCTTTTAGAACACCTAAGACTTCTCAAATTAAAACATAAAGACGAACCAATAGTCAACCTTATACCCTATGCTATAATAGCATATAACAGCTCCATACATAGTTTCACAAAATGTCGCCCTTTCGATCTATTGACTGGATATTTTGACCCTAGGGATTGTACGGACATAGACATAACGCAACATCTTTTACAACAATACACTCAAGATCATAGGGATAAAATGAAACAAGTATATGATATTATCAATTCCTCCTCACTTGAAAAACGTACAGAATTGATAGAAAAAAGAAATCAAAAAAGCGAACCTGAAAAGGAATACGCGCCTCAACAATCAGTTTTTATAAAGAACCCACTTGCTAGTCGACAAAAGACTGCTCCACGATATACTCATGACACTGTGCTAGCCGACTTACCAGTTCATATTTATACTTCTAAAAAACGTGGCCCCATAGCAAAATCAAGATTAAAACGAGTTCCTAAAACAGCTAATTTGTTACAGGATTCTCTTAATAACAACTCTCCCAATGACTCAACTTCAGGAGATAAAACTCGAGAGCCTTAATGACGGACCAGGACTATTACCTTTCAAACTCGGATCCATGAAACTAACCACTCATCTTCATACATTCATACAGTATGTAAAATTGGATGACATTGAGACTAACATTCATTCATCAGAGACTCAACTGCTTGACTTTAGAAATCGTATGAGTAATATAACATATAACTTGTATGAAATTCAAATTAACTACCTTGCTAATAAGCTTGGCAATATTGTAAAACAATTACATTCTTTAGAGCCTAGTAGAGTAAAAAGAGGTCTTGTAGACGGCTTAGGTTCTATGATAAAAAGTTTAACCGGTAATTTAGATCACGATGATGCGTTGAAATATAATGAGGCAATTAGAGTACTAGAATCTATGGTCTTAAAGTTAAAATCAATTTACTCAGAAGAGCAAGTATTAGATTTAGAACTTAGGGAATATTACAATATTATTAAACCAGGGTCATATTTTGTGAATAAACAAATAGTCTTTATATTTAAATTTCCAATATATTGCAAAGAAACTTACGATTTTTATAAATTACAGTAGTACCGAATAAATATAACCATGCTCTAATCCCACCTTTCCCTTTCCTGGCAACAATCGAGACATCATTCGTGTACATGGAGGCTGAATGCCCGAAGTTAACAAACTGGTATCTCTGTGAGAAAGAATTTGATCATCAGATCCGCACCAAATCAGATTGCATTCAGGAATTAATCACCAATCAAGTTATACAAGAAACCTGTGAATTCACTACAGTTACCTTAACTAAAGCGGCAATGGAGAAACTTGATGACCAACACTATGCCCTGTCTTTTCCTCAACAAACGAAAGTACAACTAAGTTGCAATCAAAAGGACTACACGTCGTTACAAGGAAGTTATCTAGCTACAATCCCTTCTGAATGTCGTTTGAAATCGGAACAATTCACAATATCAAATGATTACAACGAAATCAAAGGACAACCCCTAAAACTAATGAAAATAATGCAGTCTAACAAAATGCCTCATATCCATTTAAAATCTATTGATCTTCAAGGACTACATAATATCCAAAACCAACTTATGATGATCCAGACTCCTATACAAATTGACGAGGTGCGAGAAGACGCCTTGTACCATACTACAATACCGTTCTACAGTATACTATTGAGTGCAGGCGTACTCGGAGTCCTCATAGCAACTCGACGCTACTTATGGAAGTGTAACAAGGACGTGAAAAAGGAGCAGCAGCCATCGAACGAGATCCTGCAAGCATCCGGCAACCCTGAGAATATTCCGGCAACATTTTCTCTAAACGTATTAAAATAGTTGCCATTCTATGGGGGGAGGAATTACATAGGACTGCAGTATGAAAAGTGCCTATGTAGAACTTCCGTTAGTTTATATTTAATACAATAAATTGTCGATATAGAAATTGCGTAATGTTTTAATAAATTGAATAAATAATATTTTTTGTGAGAATGACCATTCCATATTCCCACATCGAAGTGGAATCATCGTTCATAGGGTTAATTTGTATTAATTTTAAATATTAATAAAGTTAGTTTTAAAATCATTTCGGTTTTTTTTCAATCATCTGTCTGCCGCTAACGTAATTCGAGTGTCAACATTAAACTTAAATTGTAAAATCATATATTGGAACCCACGATACAGGATTACCTAGTGTGGGTACCATCAGATGTAACAAAAATTGTACTTGTTATTTGTTAATAAATAATTTTTATTTTATTTATTTTATTGCGTGTTGAGTGGCAGAAGTCGACGCTTCGTCGGCGCTTAACCTCGACACCAGAGCAAAGAAATGGAAATATAAATTTAAGTAAATATTTAATCTCCTCGAGTGGGGATCGAACCCACAACCAGTGGGTTTTACAGTCACACCTCGTGCCGCTGCTACTACTGGCCTCACCACTCCGATTAGAAGGATTATAAAACGAGTTCATGAACCAGATAGGTAGGGCAGAGAGAGACATATTGCCAATATGTACTGGATGCCGTACGAATTTGTATAAATAAAACAGTTTTATTTTATAACTGCAAAATATAATCATAAAACATCTAAAACTATAATGAATTTCATGTAATATGAGTGGTGAGCCACGCGCGGTACTCTTGATGACCGATAGCGATGAACTAACTTATTAAATATAATTAAAATATTAGAATTGAGTAATTTAGGTCACATAAATGCAAGCTAAGCACTCACATGTACGCGCTTGCTCGTACAATACTTACGGTACAATAAATTAAAATAATATAATAATAATAATATATTGACGTTTGAGGCCGGTCGTGGCGCAGCGGCACGAGGTGTGACTGTAAAACTGACTGGTTGTGGGTTCGATCCCCACTCGATTAGATGAAATATTTACTTAAATTTATATTTCCATTTCTTCGCTCTGGTGTCGAGGTTAAGCGCGGCGTTGAGTTCTGCCACTCAACACGCAATGCCTCCAGAATTCGGCAGAAAGTGGGGAACGGGAGTGTCTTAACACTAGGTTCCCTCTGCCTACCCTGCCGTGTGCGGGATACAGCGTGAAGCTGATTTATATTGACGTTATGATTATTTATATTATAATATATCAAAAAAAATAACAATACAAGACACTTTTCAATAAACACTGTGGGAGCGGAGCGTGAAAGTGCGGAGAAGTGGATTACATACGATTTTTGTAACGGGTAACGACTTGTGAGACCGTGCGTTCATACTTAAAGGTTAAATTAATCATTTTATTCAATGAATGATAAATAATATGATCACGGATCTACCCAAAATAGAAATAGATAAGCTCTCTTTAATTTGACAGTTTATTCAATTTCTTGATGTTTATACAAGAAGTAAAAAAATACAGCGTTCTGTTAGAGCACAAGTGTGTGACTATAAATAAAAATAGTTTTGATTACCACTCGCGTAGCTGAATTATTATTTATTAATATATCATTTCTTCACTCTGGAAAAAGATAAAGCGTGGCGTTAAGTTTCGCCACTCAACACGCAATGCCTGGAAAATTCTGCGAAAACTGAATAACGGAATATCTTAACACTAGGTTCCCTCTGCCTACCCTGGTATACCAGGGATGCAGTATACAGCGTGAAGCTGAATACAAGAAAGAAAGCTTTATGCTATAATATCTCACAATAGTAGAGTGGGCAGAGGGAATTCAGTGTGCAGATACTCTTTTCCTCACGATTTCCATGAGGCGTGGGTTCAAGTCCCGCTACGTAAAATTTTTGTACGGTTTACAAATATATTTGTTTTTTCAAAAATTACTTTAGTTCCTTTATTAACAAAAATTACTTTCGTGTGTAATAATACTTTGAAAATAATTTTATCATTTAATAACATATATTAACAATTACAATAAATTAACATTTTATAAGCAAATACATGCAAATAACTAACAATACTGTAATAATATTTATTTAAATATTTAAATTTATTTTACTACCATTTTAGCAAAACTTGGACAATTAGTATTACAAACAGATTATATAACCAATCAGGTATGCTAATATAAAACATATTTAATATAATGTATGGTAATAAAATAACTTGTAGTAATAAATATTTATTTTATTCATTGAGGTCTCGTATTATTCGTTGCACCTCCATTTGACTGATAATTTTCTGCAATGGCCAGAATTGAAGATATAAACACCGTTCTCAGTTTTCCAAAACTAAGTGCTATCTTAACCCAACTGGATAACAAGAACAATGTTAATATAAATATTTCCTTGAATAGGAATCAAACTCACAATCGTTTAAACTTCAATGTTATCTTTTTTTTTTATCAGCTTTGCCTGGATACCAAAGCGCAGAAATGGAAATATAAATTTAAGTAAATATTTCATCTCCTCGAGTGGGGATCGAACCCACAACCAGTCGGTTTTACAGTCATACTTTGTGCCGCTGCGCCACGACTGGCCTCAATGTTATCTTAAATGTGATATTTGAAGTTTCACTTTCTTCACGTTGTATCCCGCATTTACAAGTGTAGGCAAATGGAACTTAGTATTGAGACATTCTGTATCGATTTTTCCGATTTCAAAAGAGTTATTTAATAATTTCATTTTCCTTTATCTGGTAATAAGACAAAGCACAGCGTTGAGTTCCACGAGTCGTGTTGTAGAGTATCTTAAAGTTAGGTTCCTTCTACTATGTGCAGGATACAGCGTGAAGCTAAAAAAAATATACATAGTTACTATAAAGTTTTAAATCATTCAAAAGTTACAATAAATACCTAGAGGCTATAAACCGACGGTAGACGCATTTAACACTCAATCTCCCGCATTGCCTGCCGCAATTCCATTTCACTGGTAATTTCCTGAGGTACGGAATTCGATTCCGGACCGTTAACTGTTTTGTCGCGATTGATTCTATTACTAAGCTGAATCAGGGAAATAAAGTTATTGGCTGTATCTTATTTTTACTAACTTTTACCTATGTCTTCGCCAGTGTGATGGAATGGTAATATTAGTGCTCGAGATGTTGATTACATTAGGTAGTGGGGGGAGGGGGGGGGGGGGGGGTAAATATTATAGATTAACGTTTTTAGGGTTCCGCAACTTAAAAGGTAAAAACGGAATCCTTATTTTTTACCCTACTCCTTACATTATTTATAACGTTTTTTGTCGGTGAGAATTTAACACAAATATTTAATATTTTCATTTCAGGTAATGCGACGAGGTAAAAGGCAGCGTTGAGTTCCGTCACTCAACACGCAATGCCGCAAGAATTCGGAGAGGAGAACGAAAGTGCCTTAACGAGAAACAGAGTGCGAACATAGAGTTTCCAGGTTCCCTCTGCCTACCATGCTATGTGCGAGATACAGAGTGAAGCTAAGAGGAATTACGGATTTTTGAAACATTCTAAATGTATCCCAATCATTTAAGTTAATCTCAGTTTTCAGGATTTTCTGATATTTTGATATCAGATAATGCTAAGATAAAAGATAGCTCTAAAACGTTCCAGTGTTGCAATCCTTATGCATATTGTAGGTGCTTTAAGCATTTTTATATATTAGATTTTAAGCCTAATTGGTTGAAAAATAAGGTCCTTTTCTGTTTTGTTCGGGATTTAACCGTAAACAATGCTGATCATGTTACTAAGGACCTCAGCGCTAAAATATCTTGATATTCTATTTCATTTCACATTAACTTTAGATCGTGTCGTAATTTATTCAACTTTAGTTGAAATATAAAGCAGCTCCACGCTTATTTCCTAACCAGAGTAGGCAGAGGGTTAAGATACTCCATGCCCCAATTTATTATTGTATGTTGAGTGATGGAACTTAATTAACAGAATTAACCGATAAAATACTTTAAATATAATCATTCCAAGTGGGGCTCGAATCCACAGCCATTACGTTTATCTGACGCGGTCCCACTGTGCCATGCCTTGATTGAAATTCTTCGCTATTTACATATTAAAAACTAACGTAGGACCACTTTAGCATTTTGTTAAGCATAAAAACAACTTAAGAAATCAACTTTAGAAATTAACAGACAATTTTGTTATAACATTTACATATAAAAAGAAAAAAAAAACGAACGAAGAAAACGTCCGAGTTAGACTCGCGCACGAAGGGTTCATTACTATTATTTATAAAAACTGTAAAAAAAAAACACATTTGCTGTATGGGATGGGATATTTAGAGGGCTAAATATTTATTGTTTTTTTTTTTATATAGCGGCAACAGAAATACTTCATCTGCGATGACGTTCATCAATATATAAAAAAAAAACTGTAAAAAAAATTATAAATTTAATCAAATCTTTACACCAGTCTTATATTTTAGTTGAGAACGCTAAACCGATAAGCTCTCGTATCGTGTTAGCTTAATCCCGTCCCTAAAATGTGCTGACTTTGGTAGTTTGCGTTAGTGTTGTAACAAGTGGGTTAGAAAGCCTCAATTACCCAATTGTAGGGTAAGCTTCGGTTATATTCTGTCGAAATGGGTATATTCTATGCATTCTAGATATTTTTAAAATATTTTTTTTTCTGTAGAGGTAGGAGATTAGAGTTTTCGCTCTAGTTTTAGATATTATCTGTTGTGTGAATTCCGTAAATATTTTTTATTAGAACATCAAACTCAACTGTGTTAAATACATTAGAAAAATCTAGCAGAACAAGTAAAGTCATTTGCTGGTGTTCAAAATCGTATGTTACATCGTATATAATAAATAAAGTTAAATCAGCTTCACGCTGTATCCCGCACACAGCAGGGTAGGCAGAGGGAATCTAGTGTTAAGACACTCCGTTCCCCACTTTCTGCCGAATTCTGGAGGCATTGCGTGTTGAGTGGCAGAACTCAACGCCGCGCTTAACCTCGACACCAGAGCGAAGAAATGGAAATATAAATTTAAGTAAATCGTATATAACAAATTGCAAATAATCGTATATAATAAATATTACAGTTCCTTAAGTGGAAATCGAACTCACAACCTGTACACCTGCTCTACTACTGGCCTTAATATATTTTTTTTTTACTTCTTTAAGAAAAAAGCAAAATTACATTTCATTCCTCTTTGTGGTTACATTTAAGGCTTATATATCATCTTGAATGTGGCAGTTATTAAGTACACTCACATTCATACATTTTACATTATATAGATACTTACATACACATACAAGGAATAGAAAACCAAATCCTGTATATTATACGAACATTTAATAGGTTAAGTTTAACTTGTGGCTAGAAGTTAGTTTACCTGCTAAAATTTATATGCTACTAGTCGTTGCCCGCAACTTTGTGTCAACTTTATCGTAAAATAGAAAATCAAGTTCTTTTTTTCAAATTTTGGAAAATCCTGTCTTGGTGGGTCTTGAGACCGTAGTAGGTTGTGGATTCGATTCCCACTCGAAGAAATCAATTATCCCCGCGCTGAAAACCAGTTCAAGAATGTATGTATTTCTAGGTTCCCTCTATGCACTCTTCTATGTGCATGATACAGTGTGAAGTTCTTTGTGCACCAGCTCTGTACATTCGATGACCTACCTACATGAGAAATTTCAACTTTCTAAGTCCATTAGTCCATCGCCTGTGGCTTGCCTGTCAGTCACTTAGTGACAGAACGGTTTTATGTTAATATTGTTAGAAATCGGAAGCGGTTAGCATTTAAAAAAAACAAGATAAAATGTTAAACGTTTCTACATTATTCAGAAATAAATTTTACGTAATTGCAATAATTGATATGATATAACATTAGAGTGATAACTCTATAACATTACTTCACAAGAGTTTCCTTCCAAAAACGGCGGTTGCCTACAAGCAACTGACTCCGATTGATACAACGCCATTGCTTTTATAGTCTTTTTCAACTATGTTTATCCTCTTTTACACGAGTTTACTAACCTCCTGACGGGTTAGTGTTCTCGCGCCTGCTCAGACATGCCGCCGGCAGTAAGTCATGGTAAAACTGGTCACAGCCTTTAAGGTAAGAAGGTTTGTTTTTTACGTATATACAATTTATATGAATGCTTTTAAGATTTAAATTATAGGATTTTAAGCAAGCCTTTTCCAAGTCACCCCTACGCTCATTCAGAGACAATTCTGACAATAGTCTTTTCTCAGTCACCTCGTACCTAACTTAAGCACGGATTTTTACAGGTCTTTTTCAGGTCATTCTGATGCTCAAAGCTTAGAGATAAAGATATTTTCCTATTCACCCCGTACAGTGAGCTACACGACGTAGATTTATAAAGACGGTGATGTATCCAAGTCACAGAGACGCTCCTTATTTAACGAGACTAACACGGGACTCGGGTGTAGGTCACCCTATAGCATACAATAACTTAATTTTACACATTGCCACTTCAAAATGTAACAGAAGTAAAATTTTTATTATAACAATTCTAAATTCTAATTAAGACATAAAAGAGAACACCGAGGCCGTTGAGGCGCAGCGACAACCATCGTGGAGACGATTATCAGTACGATGCCCACTTGGGGAAATAAATTATTTTAATTTCTTCACTCTGCTTACAAAACAAAGCGTGTTGTTGAGTTCTGCCACTCACAATGCAATATAATTGGGCTAAAAAATTGGAACGGAGTGTCTTAACACTAACCTCTGCCTACCCTGCTATAAGTGGATACAGCGTGAAAATAAAAAGGGAGAGAATAGCCACTCCTCGGTTTTATATATCTCAAAAACAAAACTTAATAACATATAAAAGTTTGTAGAATTGAATAAAATGACTAGCGAATATGGACTTTCATAAATTTCACTCCGGAATTTTCATTCTATTCATAAAGTGTGCACTGTAAAAGTTGCCACACTCGCCTCATACCGGGTACTCTAGCAGAGTGGCTTTCCACACGTATATTAGAATCGTGTGGGCTTATGTTGCTCTTTCAGTGTTAGATGGACTGATATTTTTTTTAACGTCACAATGTATTTTTTGCCCACGCTGTTATACTGTATATAACAGCGTGGGCAAAGGAAGGAAGGATCTAGTCTTAAGACACTCAATACCTCACGTAGCGTTTATTTTTCGAGGCATTTCATGTTGACAGGCGGAACCTAATAAAATTAGCTTCACGCTGTATCCCGCACACAGCAGGGTAGGCAGAGGGAACCTAGTGTTAAGACACTCCGTTCCCCACTTTCTGCCGAATTCTGGAGGCATTGCGTGTTGAGTGGCAGAACTCAACGCCGCGCTTAACCTCGACACCAGAGCGTAGAAATGGAAATATAAATTTAAGTAAATATTTCATCTCCTCGAGTGGGGATCGAACCCACAACCAGTCGGTTTTGCAGTCACACCTCGTGCCGTTGCGCCACGACCGGCCTCACCTAACCTAATGACAACCTTTAACCTAATGACATGCTTTTTTTATTACACAACCGTAGCGTATGCAGACACTGTGTCTCTACATCATGACAAAAATGTTAGCGCCTAAAATTATACGATAGCAATGTTGATGGACTTGTATTGTGCAATTTTTTTTTGCTTTTTTCTATACACCTCACATGGGTAGGTAGATACATTTTAGTGGGATTGACCGTTTCCCGTTTTCAGTTCAATTTTTGTTACTTTTCAAGTTGAGTGATACAAGTCAAAGTGAAATAATTTTTCAAACATTTTTAAAGTGTTATTCCACACTTAGGAAAGAGAAATACTTATTTAGAAAACGTGTAAAAAATTTAACGCAGCGGGACTCGAACCGCGCCTCCTGGAAACCGACCAGGCGCTCTGACCACTAAGCCATGCGTTCCTGGTCGCGCTGTATCCCGCACACAGCAGGATAGGCAGAGGGAACCTAGTGTTAAGACACTGCGTTCCCCACTTTCTGCCGAATTCTAGAGGCATTGCGTGTTGAGTGGCAGAACTCAATGCCGCGCTTAACCTCGACACCAGAGCGAAGAAATGGAAATATAAATTTAAGTAAATATTTCATCTCCTCGAGTGGGGATTGCACCCACAACCAGTCGGTTTTACAGTCACACTTCGTGCCGCTGCGCCACGACCAGCCTCTGGAAAGTAAATATCAGTTTACTATTCACGAAAATAAATATAAGAAATTGTAATGTATTAAAACCATACAATCACTATCTGTGTATACCACACCCACCTAGCTCTTTTTGTCCTAATTCTAACCTTGCGCTCGTAAGGTTAATGATATTTACAGCTATATTAAGCTTTAGATAGCGACCGAGTTAGTTAGATAATATTAAATGATAGTCATTATCTATATATATAAAAGGACTTGTGCTGACTGACTGAGGTAAGACGCACGCAGAGCCGTAACCGCTGATGGTAGAAACGTGAAATTTGGGCAGATGCTTATTTTCATATTCTGGACATCCACTAAGAAAGGATTTTGAAAAATTTTAACCCTAAAGGGATGAAATAGCGGTTGAAAGTTTGTATGGTATTTTTTTTAAATCGGCGCCGATTTTTATAAAATTTGGAATTCAGACTCTTAAAAACATTTCATTGAACACGTGTTTCATGGTTTTTTAGAATTCACCCCCTAAGGGTGCAAATAAGGGGTAGAAAGTTTGTATGGAAAAATCTTTAAATCACCACCGATTTTTATAAAAAAAATAATTAAGACTGTTAAAAATATTTTATTGAACACGTGTTTCGTGGTTTTTTTAGAATTCACCCCTAAGTGTCCAAATAAGCGGGCGAAGCCGCGCGTGCCCACTAGTTTCCATATAATCTTGTTACCGACGATTATAATAATACTTAATACGTGTATATTTGACACCTGTTCCTACTCAAGATTTTAAAGGAGCAATAAAAACGTTTGCGATTTTTCGCTTTCGATACTTTACTATCAGAAACATCGAAATATTTACTTTTAACATAAAAAATAAATCAGCTTCACGCTGTATCCCGCACACAGCAGGGTAGGCAGAGTGAACGTAGAGTTAAGACACTCCATTCCCCACTTTCTGCTGAATTCTGGAGACATTGAGTTGCATTGCATGTTGAGTGGCAGAACTCAATGCCGCGCTTTGTCTCGAAACCAGAGCGAAGAAATGGAAATATAAATGTAAGTAAATATTTCATCTCCTCGAGTGGGGATCGAATCCACAACCAGTCAGTTTTACAGTCACACTTTGTGCTTCTGCGCCACGACTGGCCTCATATTTTATTTTCACTTATATAAAAAAGGAAACAGCATTTAAACTATACACATTGATGCTATCCTGTTTGTGTTGGACAGTGTCAGTACTAATGGTTGTGGGTTCAGTTCCCATTCAAAGTTATTACAAAATTAGTTAAAAGATAAGAATGGAGTATCGTAACACTGTAGTTTAAATAATTTTCTCAATCAAGTATAGTGACGACATATCTGATTGTGAACACGACAGTTATGGGTTCGATTCTATCTTTGATTCGGAGCAATGTACCTTTCCTCGCTCTAGTAACTCCTTTTACATGGCATTAGTCACGAATTTTATTGCCAGCATCTGCAGTCCAACTCAATCTACTCCACTTTGCACAGTTTTCAGATTCCTAGATGGTTAGCACATTGACTCTCATGTCCTGCATCACCACATCCATTTATCACTTCCTTTTGCCTCCAGGGTGTCTCACTCCAGGGATAGACATAACAAGGCACGTCCCTCAGACTTTTTCTAGGCCGGTGCGCAACATTGCCAATCCTCAGGCAATGTTCTTGTAGTTTATCCGCTACGTCACGAACTTCGAAACTATTAGTAGTAAAGTACGCGCTTCTGTCCCTACATAGTTTTAAGTTTATCATACAATGGTGATAAACTTTCACTACGAGCTCTGGCTACAGGTTTACAGCTTTTGCAAGCACGTTTCGCTACTATATACTCCAATCTGTCTTCAGGAATATTGTATTGCTGCCTTCCCTAAAGGCTGCCATTTCTTCATGAATCCGCCTTCTGCACCTTGTCATTCCAGCATCATGTCTCCTTGTCGATGACACGTCCATCTCCAGAACCGCTGCAAAACGAAAGTACTAATAAAGATGAAGCGTAAAAAGTCTGAGAATGAAAGAGATGAAAGGTTAACGGACAACTTCAGGGAAAACACGAAGCTTTTCTAAAAAGGCAGCGAGGGCAGTTGGGCTTACTGCCGAGATGAACAAATATGGTGGGCCAAACGTCTTGGACTTGTTCTGGTATTTGTGCAATTTATGCTGGAAATCAGGAGTGATCATCGTGCCTTTGCATAAAGGCAAAGGTTCGCAGATAGACTGCGCAAGCCATGGGGGCTATCAGATTGTAGCTAATGGTGAAATAAGTATAAATAATTGTATAAATAAATAATTGATTAGCTTGAGTAGTAAAGTTTACGCCTAAATATTGGGGAGTAGAATGCAAGAGAGATGCGAGAGGCAAGGAGGCTTTATACTTGGAAGAGGGTGTATGAATCAGATCTTTTCCCTCCGCATGAATAAATTCTTGGCCGTTAACCGTAAAGTTTTCTATGCTTTTGTGGACCTGGAAAAGGTTTTTGACAGAGTTCTGAGAACGATATTATGGGAAATACTACTAATTAAGAAAACATTTAAAAGAAAGAAAGAAGGGATGTGTGGATATGAGATTCGATATGTGCATGAGAGGTCACACGTGTGGATGTAAATATTAATCTCTACAAGTATGTAATGCACCAATTTTGATAAATGATTGATGATTCATCAATTTTGATGAACGGTTTTTTTCTTTACCTTATAATTCACTTTAGCAGTATTTGTTGCTATAGCGGCAACACAAATATATCATTTATGAAAATTTTAACTATCTAACATTTACGGTTCTTCAAATACAGTTTGGTGACAGATGGACGGACAGATGGAGTCTTAGTAATAGAATACCGCTTTATCCTTTGGTGGTGGAACCCTAAAAAGAATTAAGTATGAAAATTTGAAAGAATTTAAATACAGCTTAGCTATCTAATCGAGTAGATAATATTAAATATTACATGCTGTGATGACTTCATAATATTAGTATCCGCATACAACTTTTTATCACGCCATACTATATTTTACTTATGTTTGCTTGTGATTATATTTCATTTTACCCGCGCTTAGTAATTCAACACGCTTTTACCTACAAGCAACTTCACGCTCTTTCCCGTATAGCAGTATAAGCAGATCAAACCAAATAATAGGAGAATCGTATAAAAATAACTTAAACTGATTGTTTTTGCCTGAAATTCCCTGAGTGTGGATCAAGCTTACAAAAGTGGCGTTTTCAGTCGGACGTTGTCTCATATAAGTTCCTCGACCTTGTAATATTATTTTATTTATCATAAAAAATGTTGCCATATATTAATACAAAAGTATAAAAGAACTGTTGGTTCTAATGTTGCTGTATTTTTTTATAATGAAAATATAATATACATACATATTTACATACAAACGTTATTCTATTATATACATATCACAATATGACTGAAATCGCTGATAAAACATGACTTAACAAAATTAACCGAGTGGTATATATCCATTTATATGTGTGTATGTCTCTTTATGATAACGTTATAATCTGATAACGATTTATTTAAGTCACAATGACTTTCCTTGTTACACTTACACTAGCGTTGACCTGCAGTTACGCCTGCGTGATTAAATAAAAATAACTAAAAAAATATAATTTATTTAACACAAAAAGAAAAAAAAAACAGAAACAAAAGCATTGGTGTAAGAGCGCAATCTTCCAGGCAGTCCCTACTATTAAAAGATAAAAAATTCAGGATTTTAGGTTGGTGTGTTCACTAAGTATGTTTAATAAACTTACTTACAAGTTACATGCTATATTTTTACTTATATGAATAATAAATTAAAAATTAATCAGCTTCACGCTGTATCCCGCACACATCAGGGTAGGCAGAGGGAACCTAGTGTTAAGACACTCCGTTCCCCACTTTCTGCCTAATTCTGGAGGCACTGCGTGTTGAGTGGCAGAACTCAACGCCGCGCTTTGCCTCGACACCAGAGCGAAGAAATGGAAATATATTAAGAAATGGAAAAATATATAAATTTAAGTAAATATTTCATCTCCTCGAGTGGGATCAAACCCACAACCAGTCGGTTTTACATGACGCATGAAATATTTTAAGCCTGTGAGGTAACTCCCTGAGAAACTAATGTTACAACACTCCGTTCCCATTCTGGAGGTATTGCGTGTTTAGTTGCGGAATTCAACGCCGAGCGTTGTTTAGTTACCAAAACAATGAAATGAAAATATTAAATATTTTATTCCGAGTGGGAATCGAACCCACAATCTGCCGCGTTTAGAACACAGTTATGACCATGCGCCACAACTACCTTCCCTATACTAAATCAAAATATCAGAAAAAAAATACAATTTCGTATAGACTTAAATAAAAATATATAATATACATACATACCTACACACCAACGTTATTACTTGGAATTTCAACCAATTTTCATATTATAATATTACAGATAGTACTATTATCTTTTCAAGGAACTGTTGTAATCTGATAATAGTTTATTTTAGTCAAAATGATATGCATTTTTATAGACCGTCGTGGCGCAGGGGCACAAGGGTGTGGCTGTAACGCGACAGTTATGGGTTCAATCCCCACTCGTGGGAATGAATAATTATTTATGAATATTTTCAATTCTCAATCAGGGAACGAATAATTATTTATTAATATTTTCAATCATTCTTCAGTCAAGTACCCAGGCAAAAGCACGGCGTTGAGTTCCGTCATTCAATATGCAATGTCTCGAAAAAATTGGCAGAAAATAGAGAGCGGAGTGCCTTAGCACTATATTCTTTCTGCCTGTCCTGTTGACAAAATTAGTAGTTTCTAAAATTAAACAAACTCTTCAGTTCCGTAGATACATAAAGTAAATGTAGGAAAATGCCATATTTTTCAAAGAAGACTATAAAATGCAAATCTTTATTAAATTTTTATTTTTTTACTGAGAATCTTTAATATAAAATGCAAATCTTTATCAAATCTTTATTTTTTTACTGAGAGTTATCTGTACCGGAATCTCTGTTATCTTTACTTGTTTTTGCTTTATAATTCACTTTTTTAAATGAAACTATTTTAACAGGATTAATCGCGTATATTTTGTACTTTTATACATTTTTGGAAACCCGACGTTTCGAACACTTTGCACTACCGTTGGCAAATCTTTGTTTCAGAGAGCCCACCACCTCTGCGACGCTGAACACCTAGGGGACGAGCCAGAGACAGGATTGGCAACATCTTAAGAAGAGCTTCCATAAAAACCATATTCAAGCCTAACAAGAAAGTGAGCCAATTCTTGAGACCAGTAAAAAGTAATATTCCTTTACAGAGTGCAGGTGTATACAAACTAGACTGTGACTGTGGCTTATCATACATCGGTCAAACAAAGAGAAGCATCGGTGTTAGGGTGAAAGAACACATCTCTGACATCAAGAATGGGCATGTATCGAAGTCAGCTGTGTGTGAGCATACTGTGGATAAACCCAGCCACTACATTAGGTTTGATAAACCCCAAATCCTCGCTAAGGAAAACAGATACCTTCCTAGAATGATCCCCGAGGCTATTGAAATACAAAAACATCCTAATTTCAATAGAGAGGATGGCTGGAAACTTTCTACCACCTGGGACCCACTCATAAAATCATTGAAGTCTCAAACCTACCATACCAGAGGGCAAGATACTATCAGCTCATTCTGCAGGAATCCAGGGCAGTAAGCGAGGCAATTAAGAAATCGTTGGCGGTAGTTTGATATAATAATTATGTCAACTGACAGACGAATGCCACCTCAGTCTACCCGTGACCACGGATTACTGCAAAGTGTTCGAAACGTCGGGTTTCCAAAAATGTATAAAAGTACAAAATATACGCGATTAATCCGGTTAAAATAGTTTCATTTAAAATGTGTAATAATCGTGAAAATCAAAGAACTTATTATAATTCACTTGTCGTCACTGGCAATTTTGTTTACGTGGTTTTAAAACGTAATATAAAAAAAAATATATTGAAGCAAATGTTATTAATAAAATTAAACTACATGATTATTGATTTAATAAACAGAATTGATTGACAACTAAAATGACTTCTAATATGAATTTTTATTACTTTAATCTGTAATATTCTAATATAATTTTTTTACTACATTATTGTAATTTCTATAAAAACTTTTGATTGTTTTGAACTAAACAATACACCAATGATTGATATTTGATATTCATAAAATATACATAAAGCTAATTATTTATTATACGTATATATTTTTTAGCATTACGTTCTTTTTACCTATGTTATTTTTTTTAAAACTCTGTTAAATGTGATGATGTCAGTGAA
This sequence comes from Heliconius himera, assembly GCA_021202915.1. Taxonomy (NCBI): domain Eukaryota; kingdom Metazoa; phylum Arthropoda; class Insecta; order Lepidoptera; family Nymphalidae; genus Heliconius; species Heliconius himera. The sequence goes on from JAJHJA010001044.1 coordinate 129,857, forward strand.
TAATTTGATTTACTGCCTCAGAAACAGCCTTAAATGTTAAATTATTGATAATATAGGATATTCTTTGTAAAATAAGTATAATGATTGCATATTAACTCCTGTAGTGTTTTTAAATTAATTAATTACATATATGATTAGCTAAATGTACAATTGGTAATTATGTAGTTATTACAGTGTACTCGTAGAAAGGATGTTTTTAGGCATTTTTATATAGATTTATTTCAAACGAACGAATCAAAAAATTTATGTATTTACTTGATATTTCTTTGAAGATCAAATCGGTCTTTATCTATGTGTTGAATTAATTACAACTTAAACTTAACTGTTATGATTTATGAAGGTAATCTCCACTAACAATTACTTTATTTTATAAAATATTTTATTATTTAGTATAATAGTGAATCAAAAATATATATTTTTATCAACAGTCATATAAACAAGACGTTTCGAATGTCATTCTTTAGCCAGGAATCTTACCAGCGCGATTGCTATATAGCATTTGCAGGCAAACGAATGCCTTGAGTTTATTCAAATGACGATAACTTTTATTAGCGCGATATTAGCGTGACCATAAATATAGACCAGTGGTTCCCAACCAGTGGTCCACGGACCACCAGTGGTCCGCAGAGGTCTAAATATGGCCCGCGAAATATTTTAATTTTATGACTGGGCTTGGTGAGGCGAAGTTTCTGTTTGATTATCACAGTAAATTTTTATTATATCTACATGTAGGTATAATTAAAATTAGTGTAGTGGTCCCTGTTGCCAAGAATGATATAAAAGTGTTCCTTGATCAAGAAAAGGTTGGGAATCTCTGGTATAGACAAACAGACAGACAAGAAATTAAAAAAAAAAACTTTTTGCTTTCTATTATTTTTTTTAAGTGAGCCTCTATCCATTTCAGTCATAATTACTAAATGTACAGACAAAATATTTTTACTGTCTTATTATATAAGAGAATATTAATTTTTAAGCCATCGTCGTAGCAGCACAACGCATGACTGACTGACTGACTGACTACACGCGACCGGGAAATTAATTAATTTGCTAACTTTGGTAAGAAGCAAAGCAGGGTGCTAAGTACCGCCACTAAACATGTAATGTCTCGAAAATTTGACGGTATGTGGAAAACGGAGTGTCTTCACTAGGTTCCCTTCTCAAAAATTAGACAGTGCATGGAAGTGTGACAACGGAGTGACACTAGGTTACCTCAGCCTACCCTAAGCTAAAAAAAATAAATATGTATATATTAATAGTGATTGTATTCAAGGGTGGTAATTAGTTGTTACTGATAATACTTTAGATACTATAAATATCATAATAATCTAACTGATAAGAAAATGGTAATAAGATAAAGCATACTATATACAAACAAAAGAAGACTTTTCCTATACATAACTAATCAAAAACAAAAAAATATACAATATTTAGTTCAACTGTATGAAGAATCAACATCCGGGGGAATTAATCATTTTTATTTCCCTGCTCTGTGGCGACGAAGCGCGGCGTTGAGTTCCGCGTACAATGTCTAAAATCAGGCAGAAATTGAAGGACCGATTATCTTGACACTATGTCTATACTACTTCTCCTTTCTCCATATCTGGACATTCTCTGTCTATCCCGCTATAAGTAGGATACAGTGTCTAAAAAACAAGACGTACGCACAGAAAAAGGGATAATTATATTTATTGATTTTCTTTTCCTGGTGTAATTAGAAAAGCTGCGGTGCTAAGTTCCGCTGCTTACTATGTCTCTACTCAAAATCGTTAAAAGTGAATAATATCACAAATTTCAACAGATGAACAAATATAATAAATTAAAATAATATGCAAAATTAGGATAAACAGAGCTAAAGAAAAATTGTATGAAAATAAATGTGCTATAAAAAATTGATACGGACAACTATTTGTATAAAACCAGTGAGTAAAAACGGTGAGTAATAAGAATAATTTGCAAGAGCGCCACTAAGTAAATTAGGTCCAAGAATAATCTCAGGGCTCTAGGAAGATATTTAATTTTAAATTTTTCTTCATATTATGATTTATATGGTTTTAGATAAATAAAGAAAAATATGAAACTGGTATTGTTTGTATTTATTTTAACTCTTATATGTATACATCTATGTTATAGAGTATGATTAGTAGATACGGAAGCTCAGTCAGGATAGCTGCTATGACATACGGCATATGGCAGTGGAATGTCAATATTACTGAAGTATAATGAAAGAAAATTCCGTTAAGTGCGAGTCGGACTCGCGCACTGAAGTTTCCGTCCCAATTTCACTCATTCTGTATGAAATGAACCACCAATATAAATTATTTTCTTCTATGAAATGCCTATAAATTTTCAGTTTTCGGATTTTTTTCTTTGTTTGTATTGTAAGTTTTCACTTCGTGTCAAATGTCATAACTGTAGGTCCACGTGAATTACCTTATAGATTTAGATTAGGCGGCCAATTTTAATACAAAATGCAGAAATAACGATGCATAAATGCTGCTATCTTTTGATTGCGTTGACTGAAAAACTAGATCATTAATTTCAGCTTGACACCTAAACTTGACAGACAGACAGACGGACAACAACTTTGATCCTATAAGACTAGACTAGACTAGAGAATGAATGACGAATGAATAGCAAAAACGATTTATGAAGCAGGAGTGAGTGGTAAGAGTAGTGGGAGATCTACCGCGGTCTAGGTCTCCGAGAACATATCGATTATAGATCAATTATGGTTGATGTATGTATGTATGAATGTATGGATAATATAACTCAAAGAAAAAATATCATTTCTCATTTTATAATTAGATGATGATGTTGAAAATGATGTCAATGTTAAAAAATAAGAATGTAGATATAAACAAAGTTTTGTATAGTAAAATACTTGTATACTCGTATATATATATTGGGAATATAGTCAACAAGGCAATTCGTAATGTATACTGTGTATTATTCATTAAACCTCTACAAATATTTATGCCGAGACACTCGGTCGCTCGTAAACCAGTCGTCTAATAATGTTAGTCTAAGAGGAGATAAATTAAAGATTGAATTATATGAATTATGTATATAGAAGGGTTGTAGGTTCAATTTCCCTTTGAGAGAATGAAGAAGATATATCCATTTCATCGTTCTGGTAACAATATACAGCGTGGCATTTAGTTCCCACAATTAATAAACAATGTCTTGAAAGTTAGAGCGGAAAGAGGAGAACGGAGTGTCATAATACTACATATTCTCTGACTACTCTTGCTATTTGCGGGATGCAGCGTGAAGCTACAAAAAATGTATAAACTACTAATTTATCGTTTGGCGCTCCGTTCTCTCTACCCCGCTGGGGATACAGCGTGAAGCTAAGTTAAACTCAAAAATAAAAAAAGGATTAATATTTTTATTGCTTTTTTTCAGTAAATTTAAGTGAGAATCGAAATTCTTATTATAAGCTTGTTACAACTTATTTATGTTGCTAGTTCTAACAACCATATATGAATTTTTAAGAGTTTCCAAGAGGCGCGGGTTCAAGTCCCGGTACGTTCAAATATTTATATCTTCTAAAAAGTATTTTTCTGTTCTAAGTATGGATTAGGACTTTAAAAATACAAAAAAAAAACTACGTTTATATTTTAAATTAAACTCTTTAAATGGATTAATTGCGTATACTTAATATTATTATACATTTTTGGAAATTTGACACAATTGTTGAACACTTTGCAGTCACAAATAGTATTAGATTGAGGTGGCATCCATCTGTCAAAGGATATAATTATTATATCAAACCACCAACCATTTCTAAATTATCTCGCGTACTGCTCTGGATTCTTGCATAATGAGATGATTATAAATTGCCCTTTGGTGTTGTAGGTTTGAGAATTGAATTTAGTGGTGAGAGCGCCTGGACCGGTTTCCAGGAGGCGCGGGTTCGAATCCCGCTACGTTAAAATTTTTATACGTTTTCTAAATCAGTATTTTTCTTTCGTAAGTGTGGAATGACACTTTAAAAAAATGTTAAAAATATTTAATTTGTAGCATTCTGTCTTGCCAGACGATAATTTTTAGTAATTACCTTTGGGTAGCGGAAATTTGTAAGAATCTCCTAACAGACATGCTAACAACTTAAATAAGTTGTAACAAGCGTATAAAAATTTCAACATAGCTTGATGAGAACGTATGGCTTAGTGGTCAGAGTGCCTGGTCGGTTTCCAGGAGGAGCGGGTTCGAGTCCCAAATAAAATTTAAATAAAAATAAAAATTTTAAACGTTTTCAAACAATTTATTTTGCCATGTTATTTTATCCGTCGCTAAAAATCGTTGCTATGCAACAAGGAATTTTTGTAATGAAGAAAAGGTCGCCTAAAATGAACGCTTACATGACGCTTCCTGAACGCTTACATGACGAGCGCTGACTTAATCTTATGAGACACATAAAAATAATGTTTTTCAAAAATTTTAAAAACTTTCTTTAAAAAACTATTTAAAAAGTCTGCAATGGTACTTCTGAAGGTTAAACTACAGTAACCATTTTAATATATTTAATCGAGGAGATGAAATATTTACTTAAATTTATATTTCCATTTCTTCGCTTTGGTGTCGAGGTTAAGCGCGGCGTTGAGTTCTGCCACTCAACACGCAATGCCTACCATTCTGTGTGCGGGATACAGCGTGAAGCTAATTTAATTTGTTATTTATTTTCTATAATTTGGTATTCATCCTCATCAAAATAAATATAATAGTCACCTTAAGCATTTCATTTAGATTTTATTATAGCTTACTGTACATTATTCTAATAAATACTTAAGGAGATATCAGAGGTATCAGCCGCACTGTATGACCGACCCGAACGAGCAGATGTTGACGGTTTTGTGAATTTCATACATTTCGATCTACTGTTAATTCTTATGTAATTATTTGCTGTTTATAATAAATTCTCTTGGCTTATTCAATTAGTAGATTAGTTAGATTTTTTAAAAAATTCTTGTTTGGTGCATTGTAACTTGGTGTGGTGTGGCCCTGCGCGGCATCGCCCGCAACTTTTTATTTAATGTTAGGTATTTAAATATATTTAGGAAAGAATGGTTGGTTCGGTTCGGTTATCTATACCGTTGTTAAACACTTAATAAATCCTAATTTTAATATTTTTCGATTTTATTTGATATTTTTCGCAAAAATTATCGTATTTAATATAGAAAAATATTTCGTTATTTCATAGAGTATCTATGTACGCAACGTATAATTTTTTTTTCGCGAACAGACAAGATATATCTTCGCATGGCATTATTTATTTACTGTTTTATTATAATATACATTATATTTCGTGTTACTTTTAATTTTGATACTTTTAAATATTTATTTTGCGTTGATAATATTGATAATGTAGCTGGTTTAGTTAATTTTTTTTTATTCATATTTTTCTTTGATCACGTTTACTTATTATTTTTTATTTATTTTATTTAGGTAGGTACTTTATTTTAAATTAAGAATTTTCTTTAGTGACTTTTACTTAATTTGTTTGTTCATTTTAATTATCCAGATATTTTTTCTAATAATAAATCTCCACGTATTATTCTTTTTCAGCTTATTTTGATTATTTAGGCTTATACTTTCTTACTATAATATATCTCTATATCTTATAAAATAAGAACGTATTTCGTCTCTGTCTGGCCTTTCTAAGCGATCTTCTTCTAAACCACCCAACGGATTTTGATGCGGTTTTCACCATTAGGTAGAGTATTTCTCAGGGAAGGTTTATATATCGTTTATTATATGTATATTTTATTGTAATTTGACATAAATATGATAAATGTGCATAAAGTCCTACCCGTTGAGACACTTTCACGCATGCGCTGCTTTAATGGTAAGTCCTACATGAAAAAAATGTACTAGAGTATTATTCCTCTTAATAAGATCTACAAAAAAGTCAGCGACAGCATATTTGTATCTTCTAAGGATAACATACAGTGAGCATATTTCTGTCTAAAAATAGTAATTTGAATATATTTTTTATTGTGAGGGATGTTTGTCCATAATGGTATGAGTCCTTATCCTTTTAAATACTTTATTAATTTTCTACGTTAAACGAAGATAAAATTTGCTCTTTACACTAATTTGAAATTACGAATAGTTTTAGAGGAAAACGCATTTAATTGATGACACATCACGCCGGCTATAAACCGCAGTTTTGGCGCAAGTTTCACTTATTACCTTACTCTCAGCATATAAATAAGTATATTAGTTACGTTGGCCATTTAATGTAGATCAAAACTGTCTTTTACTGTTTTTCATTTTAATAAGTACTTTAGAAGTTGTTACAATATCAAAAAATCCTTGCTGCGAAACGGCTTACCACGCGCCATGTGTCCCCCCGCGCCCGTCTCCCCGCCTGCCTCTGTAGCGAAGTAGATTTAGAAGCGATTGTACGTGTTGGATAATTAGAGTTTAATATATTATTTCAGCGCGATATATTTAGTTTCATCTTTTTTGATTAATAGAATAGTAGGTAGTCTTTTGTTTATCATTTCTTTCGTTTAAGTATCCTGTTGTTTATTTTGTTTACTCTTCTTCTGTTCTTTTATTATTATTTTTTACCTTTTCAGACATTTCCTTTTTTAATTTAATTATGCCACGAAAAAGTCGTTCATAGGTCGTAGAACAAGAAATGCAAATAAAAATCGTTTAAGTCTTACTAATGAAAGCGTAGAGGAGACGGAAATTAGACGGTAATTTAAATATATTTTCTTATTGTGTGTCCATAATGATATTAATCCTTATCCTTTTAAATAAGTTCTTAATTTTCTACGTTAAACAAAGATAAACTTTGCTCTTTACAATATTTCGAAATTACAAATAGTTTTAGAGAAAAGCTATATCGACTCATATTTAACCCTTACTTTCAGTATATATATAAGTATAATAGTTAGCTTTTAGCCATTTCATATAGATTAAAATGTTGTTTACTATTTTTAATTTCAATAAGTTATTTAGAAGATTAGTAGCACAGATTTAAAATTACGGTACTAAAAAATTCTTGCAGTGTAACGACTCGCCCGCCCACCACGCGTTCCCCTGCGACCCGCAACCTTTTGCTTATAAAAATGGATCCGCCGCACCCGCCTGGCTTCTTTCCCCCGGGCATGGAAGGAAGGCCTGCTCATCATGTTGCCCAAGGCTGGGAAGAGCCCGCAGCCTGTGGGATACCGATCTATAACCCTCCTTAGCGCGGTCGCCAAGCTGTTCGGGAAGTTATTCCTTTAACTTCTCCAGTCGCACATCCACCCACGAAGCGAGCAGTTTTGCAAGCGGGTATACCACTCTGGTTATACTACGCCGCAACAGCAATTAACCGAAAGGAGAGTGCAATAGTAGTCTTCTTCGACGTAGCGCGCGTATTCGACCGCGTTGGCACCCGGGCCTACTTCATTAAGTGCTCAGAGCCGGCACCCCCCAGCACGTCGCGCATGTCTTTGCCTCCCTGCCTCAGTGACAGGACATTTTGCGTGAGAGTTGAGAGTTCAAGGTCTAGCAGCGACTCGATCGCTGCCGTTGTTCCCCAGGGTAGCATTTTATCACCTGCTCTCTCCGCACTATACACTGATGACATCACAACGCCCTAGCGAGTATCACTCAACGAGAAATCCTGCAGGTGGTCCAGAACCTCATCCTCCGTCGAGTGACGCAGGCGCCATACTAAGTGAGGAACACCACGCATCATCGCAACATAAAAATAGAAAACCTGGAGGTACACATTGGTCGTCTCGCGTCCAACGCATTCCGCTGCGCCAATGTATCACCTGCACCTAAGGAGCAGCACTCCGTGGCATACCCGGCCGCCCGAGGTCAGACGTAAAACTACTTCCGAGGGACTTTCTATTCTCCTCCAAATCCGACTCATGAGCCTTGCGTTGAACCTTGGTCGTTTAAGATGGGCCTCTCTCAGGAAACCGAGGGTCTCTCCTGACTGAGTTGACCGCCTAGATGGCATTTGATAATCCTTCCAATTTCATACTGTGTCAACGCCCAGATGTCGTTCGGAGCTACTACGGATATGGGCCAGAGAATGCTTAAATTCTGCACCTGGCTTTATAGCAAAGTTAATTTAGAAGCGATTGCACGTATTTTGGGGTTATCCAATAATTATAATGTATTTCAACGCGACATAGTTAGTTACATCTTTCGTTTAAGTATTTTTGGGTAAGAGAATAGTAGGTAGTCTGTTGTTTATAATTTCTTTCGTTAAAGTTTTCTATTGTTTGTGTCATTTGTTTAAGTGAGTTTTTTCAAACAATTGAAACATCCTTATTGGAACTACGAAAACGCTTGAAAATGCAAACGGTTGAATTAAGGTTTAAATAATTTTCACATTAGTAATCTTAAGTGTTTTGCAAACATAGGTACATTACATGAATAATTCCGTAGTTAAGCGGGCGAAGCCGCGAGCGGGTCGCTAGTATTTAATAATTTTACTTCGAGTAATGTATATTAGTTATAATTACATTTTTTGGATTTATTTATTACTTTTTGTTCCAAAGATCTGGAAGCAGGAGTACTTATGTCAGTCCTTATTAAACGCGAATACTTTTTGTCCACGGCGTTTCACGAGAGTTCCACCATTCAATATTCAATGGCGAAATAACATAAAACATAACCATTTTGAACACTAAACGATCTCGCTACATTTATACCCTTGGTTGTTATATTTATGACGCTGTAGAACCAGCGTTCGTTTATCGGAAAACGCTTGGACACAGTTTGATCTAACATATCTGTTAGATCGTTACAGCTTTGTTGGTGTTAATTAGTAGCACACTTAAAAAAACACAATTTAAAAAAAGAGGAGGAACGTAGTGTCTCAACTCTATGTTCCCTCTACCTATTCCGATGTGTGTGGGATACAGCGTGGAGCTGATGACCTAAAATCTACATTAATGATGTAATTTTTCGTCTCGCTTCAGATAATCTTTTTTGGTGGGTAGGAGTAAAATAAGCAAGTCGTTGTTTTGTGCTCTATCTTTAATTTTACTTTAAAAAATATAAATAATTGCGAAATTACAAGAAATATGTGTCAGTGATTGTGTTTAACCTACCAGCTATTGTTTTTTCACAACTTTAACACTTATTATATCCTGGAATCACTCATTTGTTCATACACTATGGAGTCCATCAAAGACACTCTAAATGAGTTATCTGTTCATTTCCATGCTAGGATGAATGAATTTCAAAAGGAACTCAAGGGTTCTATTCCAGCCACAAGTCCTTCATTAAATATTAACTCGCAGTTCAGTGCATTTCGTTCATTTGTTATGACTGTCTTAGAAAATCTACAGAAGCAAGTTGAATTGCTGTCAAGGCAATATGATGAGTTGGAAATGCGTTCAAGGAAGAAGATGATCTTGTTGCACGGTGTCCCAGAGACTGATAAAGAAGATGCAGCGGCCTGTGTCTCAAAACTATTAGCTGACCACTTAAACATCCCCGAGATTGGCCCAGAGTCATTTAGTCGTTGTCACCGGCTTGGTCGTACTGGTTCTGAAAGACCTCGTGCATTTGCAGCCAAATTCAAGGACTTCTCTTTACGAAATAAAGTTTGGTTGGCTAAGACAGACTTGAAAGGTACCGGAGTGACAATGTCAGAATTTCTTACAAAATGCCGCCACAAAACATTTTTAGCAGCGCGTCAACGTTTTGGTGTATCTAAGTGTTGGACTCGGGATGGTGTTATAATAGTGCTAGGTTCTGATGGTTCAAAACACCGGGTGGTTACTACAGCTGAACTGGATATGATTCCTAACTCTGTTTCTGCTCCTTCAGTAATCTCCACCAAGTCCACTGAGGCAAGGGATGCCAAAACAACTAAAATTGTGAATCCAAGAACCAAAAGAATTATAAAGAAATAAGTAGCTTCATTTTTATTATATATTCTCATTAGTTAGTATTGTATGTCTCTCTAGCGATTATTTTATCCTCTTTATTTATAATTTTTAAGTATTTTTGTATTGTCACTTCACTATAGGTTATTATTAAAAGACAATTTGTTTCATCAAAGTCCGTTTTGTTTTAGCGTGTACTTTGTTAAATGTAATTTTGTTTTTTTTTTGTATTTTTGTTCAGTTCAGTACAGTACTTATTTTATTGTTTTTTTTTTTTACACAAAGAGGAAAACAAATTGCTTCTGATTTCATTTGTCAGTACTAGATTGGCAAGTGACAGCTGTCAGACTTTATTATACTAATATAATAAATATAAGTTGCGTTTAGAAATTATTAATTTTTTAAGTGTAGTTGTTAATTGTAGTAATTCCTTCTTTCAGAATGGCTGGCAGGTTAGGTTAAATAATTTTATTTCGTATTATTATTATTTATTATTTTATTTCTGTTATAGAACTATTTATTTGTATTTATTCGTATATATTTTGATTAATTACGACTATTTGATTTAATTAATATATTTAATATTTTTATTGTATTTATTTATATATTACGCTATTAGTTGTCAAGATGTCTGACAATAGTGATTGTTTTTTATCTTTATCATCGGTTGAATCATCAAGTAGCGATAGTTACCACAGTACATCTATTCCTACGCTTAACGCCAACATTGATTCTTGTTTCTCAGACTCTCTGAAAAATTTTAATATTCTTCATATTAACGCACAAAGTATTCCGGCTCATTATTCTGATATGCTTGTGTCATTTGAATCCCGAAACATCCATGCTATCTTAGTATCGGAAACTTGGCTTAAACCTTGTTTACCTAACGCATCCTATTCCCTTCCAGGATACCATTTGATACGCAATGACCGTATTGGTAAGGGTGGTGGTGGTGTCGCGATCTATTTACGTTCCTATATTCCTTTCACAATAATTAGTTCGTCATCTCAACCACCTTTAGCAGACACTGCGGAGCATTTGCTTATCGAGGTTGTTCTATCCCATACCAAAATCCTTTTGGGGGTTTTCTACAGTCCTTCTCCTTTACTTAATTTTTTTCCCAACTTTGAAAATATTTTAGAAAACCTGGTTCCTAATTACGATCACTCTATTATTATGGGTGATTTTAATACTTGTCTACTAAAAAACGACCATCGTAGCCGCAATCTGATAAATGTTACAAATTCTTGTAACATGCATATTCTACCTTTAACAGCTACTCACAATTTTCCTGGCTGTAACCCCTCTCTTCTGGATCTGATTATGGTCTCTTCTCCCGATTTTGTCTCAAAGCACGGCCAGTACGCTGCCGATATATTTTCTTATCACGACCTACTTTATCTTTCGTATAAAATTCGTCCTCCTAAATTTAAATCGAGAATCCTTCTGCAGCGTAATTTTGGTGGAATGGACACTAGTCGTCTGCATGACGACGCATGTTTGATTGACTGGTCTCCTGTCGTTGATGCTAAGACAATCGATTGCAAAGTGGATGTTTTTAATGACATGTTGATAAAATTATACGACGCTCACGCTCCTATTAAGCCTATTAGGCTAAAGCATCTACCAGCGCCTTGGTTAAATGATGATATAAAGCTATTGATCGACAAGAAGAATAAAGCTAAATATAAATTTAAAACGCACCAAAGTGACGCCAATCATATTAAATACAATAAAGCTCGAAATCGCTGTAATACATCTTGTAGGGATGCTAACCGCCGTCATATCTATAAATCAATCGAAAATGGTAATTCCTCTAAAACCTGGAAATTTCTTGAATCTCTCGGAGTTGGTAGACGTTCATCTAATAATAATTCTTTTAATATCGACATAGAGCTTCTCAACAATCATTTCTCATCTTCCGATGCTCTTGATAGCGTCAAGAAAGAAGAGCTAATAAGCGCTCTTTCATCTTTACCAACTCACGAGTTTCCACCTTTTTCTTTTAGTCCTTTCACGGAACGTGATGTTAAAAGGAACATATTGTCTATCTCGTCGAACGCTGTCGGTACTGACTGCATTAGTCGCAAAATGATCACGCCTATCCTTGATGTTGTAACTCCTATCCTGACCCACATCCTCAATTTTTCTATCACTGTTGGCAAATTTCCGGAAACATGGAAGAATGCACAAATTATTCCTTTCCCAAAAAAGCCGAATCCTCAACATCTAGCTGATTTCCGCCCTATTTCTATTTTACCGTTCCTTTCAAAAGTCCTTGAAAAGCTTATACATAAACAACTTATTACCTTCGTCAACAATCACTCCATTCTAAGTCCTTTCCAATCAGGCTTTCGCTCTGGTCATAGTACTACAACTGCGCTAATAAAAGTCACAGATGACATTCGAAGAGCTATGGATAATAAACAACTCACAATTCTTGTACTCCTTGACTTTAGCAACGCTTTTAGCAATGTAGATTACGAGGTATTGTTGAGTTTGTTAAGTTCTATTAACATATCTCCGTCTGTGGTGGACTGGTTTCGAAGTTATCTTAATGGCCGTAGACAACGCATACGAATTGAGGAAAACGTCTCTTCGTGGTGTGTTGTCCAGGCTGGGGTACCTCAAGGCGGTGTTTTATCTCCTTTGCTCTTCTCAATTTTTATAAATTCTATCACTAAGCATCTTTCGTGTCCCTATCACATGTATGCAGACGATGTTCAAATTTACACCCACTCAACCCCGGAAAATTTAGTAAATTCTATCCAAACCATTAATAATAATCTCCTTGCAATATCAAACTGGAGTAATTGCTTTGGTCTGAAGGTTAACCCTGTAAAATCTCAGGTTATAATAATTGGGAGCCCAGGTATGGTTTCGAGGGTTGATTACATACATTTACCGCCTATTGTATACAATGATACGTTTTTACCATATTGCACGACAGTTAAAAATCTTGGGGTACATTTAGACCAGAACATGTCATGGTCCGTACATGTAAACAATATAAGCCGGAAAATATTTCATGCGATAGGCTCTCTTCGACGTCTACGATCTATGTTGCCTATTCCAACCAAAATTATGTTAGCAAATACTCTATTACTCCCAATTCTCGATTATGCCGATGCAAGCTATCCCAACTTAACCGAGGACTATCTAAATAAACTTGAACGACTTCAAAATCTTGCTATTCGGTTCATATTTAATTTGCGTAAGTATGACCATGTATCTGAATTTCGTTCTAAGCTCAAGTGGCTTCCTATACGCAGTCGCCGGAATCTACATACACTTTCTCTTCTGTACTGTGTGTTACACAACGAAAAATCTCCTCCTTATTTAAAGGAGATGTTCGAATTTCTAGGAGCACACACAAATAAACTCAGATCCTCCGAGAACCTTGCTCTTAGAATTCCGAGACATTCCTCTAGATTTTATGAGCACTCCTTTGCTGTGAGAGCAACTAAGTTGTGGAATGATCTACCTCTAAATATTAGACGTTCAATATCTTTAAGCATATTTAAAAAATCTGTTAAAAATCATTATTTGATGGATGATTCACCTTGAAATGACATCAATATGCACAACTCACTATTATAAATAGTATTATTATATATATTAGTATATTATAGTAGTATATATTTATCAAATATATATGTATTATGTTTATGTATTAGGATTTATTATAATATGTAAGTTTATTTACACCACCCACTCTATTTTATCACAAATTTCCTAACCCAAAGGTTGTCTGGTAGAAATCGCTGATTAGCGATAAGACCGCCGTTTGTGTGTCAATTGTTTTATCTTTGTTATTTTTTTATACCCTTTTTGTCTCTTATAAGTAATTGTGCACAATAAAGTGTAAATAAATAAATAAATAATAATCCGGTCGTTACTGATAACTGATAGCATCCTGTTAAATCATCCACAAGGAAAATTTGTGAACTGTCCGGAAATGGACAATCCTTTCAAGATTTATGTGCAGGATTTTATCCATGAAATTCCTTGTATGTGGAAAATATGCTTTTGATAGTTCGTGGTTATTTTATATTCGATTTTGAGTATAGTAGACGATGTTTGTTACAGGAATTGAAGTTGTATTGAAATAAGAGGTTGATGACAGTGGACCGTTCCGCGTTAAAAAAATATTTCTTTCAAAATAGGGTCTTAACACTAGATTTCCTTTGTCTATTCTGTAACATCATGAAGCTGTTTTTTTTTCTGAACCAATACAAATAAATGTATATCTTCGATATAATTTTTAAGTGATTTTTAGTATGGGAGGTTTAACAGCTTCGTTATGTAACGCGTAACGGCGCCTGTCTGCCTGGCTTCCCTTTCTCTCACGTATACGGTAACGGCAGGCAGGGTCCTACTCTCTCACTCTAATCCACAGCTAGCCGTACTTTGGACAGACGCTTTTCTCTCTTCTCTTCACATGACTCAGTGTTTAATTTGCATTAAACATAAACTGTTGACAGTGAGCCTATAAACACAGGAAAAAAGATTAAACAAGATAAAATTATTTAAAACATAATTTATTCACTAACCAAAGCTGCATTGCTCATATCGGCGTACAAAATATGAAAGTTAATAATAACAATATTATCATTAGATACCGTATCGTGTATGGAAAGTATAATGATAACTCGGCGACAGTATATAAGTTTGGATAATTTTATTTACAGTCAATTAATGATTGTTCCGGTTGACAGGTGTCAATTTGTGTCAACTCTTAAAAATAACTAAAAATGGAACGTTGGTCAGGAAAGGTCGTTGTAGTGACTGGGGCCAGTTCGGGCATTGGGGCAGCTCTTAGCGTGCGTCTTGCTAACCTTGGACTTATAGTGGTTGGTATGGCAAGAAGACAACACTTGATTGATGTAACTACTTTTGTATCTTTAATTTTTAGTACGTAAACTTTTAGTTTTGTTACCTACATGATATTGTTGTTATTTATTGTTGTATCGGAAGTTTTATGGACCTGGCCTAATTAACATGTAAATTAAATCAGCTTCACGCTGTTCCCCGTACGCAACAGAGTAGGCAGGGGGAACCTAGTGTTAAGACACTCCGTTCCCCACTTTCCGCTGAACTCTGGAGACATTGCGTGTTGAGTAGCGGAACTTAACGCCACGCTTTCGCCTCTTGTCGCACCTCGACACCAGAGTGAAGAAATCAAAAATATTTTTTTATCCATATTAATAAATTTTTAAAATTCTTCCATATACATTTTGTGAAAATTGAATTATAAAAAGATATAAATATCCATGTATATACACATAGTAAGTATATATATCCATCATGTTTTTTTTGTTTTGTTTCTTCATATTGTTACTTTCCTACAGGAAATAGCTAAGAAAGTAACTGGCAAAGGCAAGATCCACTCGAAGCAAGTAGATCTATCCAGCGGTAAAGCGATTAAAGAAGCTTTCCAATGGGTCGAAGAAAAGTTCGGAGGTGCCGACATCCTCATAAACAACGCTGCTTATTTGCCCAATGGATATATTACTGGTAATACACTACTTTTCTTTACAACGAAAGATTACGTATAATATTTTCATTTTTTTTTAATTCCTTTTTGACCACAGTTTAATATATTTCTTAATATCTACTTGTAAATAGTTGATATGTAAAAATAAAAATCCAATGCTGTTCTTCTTTAAAACATTTATTTATTCCAGATTCTTTTTATTCGATTAACCTTAAGTAATTTAAGTTAGTAATCACGTTACAATCTGACTTAGAAATATTTGTACATATTTTAAATAATTTATTTTGTTCCATAGATATAGCTGACAAGTCTTTGGCAGACAGTGAAATCGAACTAACTCTTGATGTCAACCTAAAAGGCTTGATTTTATGCACAAGGTTGGTCTTCTCCAGCATGAGGAAAAGAAATGTCGCCGGACACATTGTTAATATAAACAGGTAGGTACTATTTTTAAAAATTTTATAATGTTATTCCACACTTAAGAAAAATACTTATTAGGAAAACGTATAAAAATTTGAACGTAGCGGGACTCGAACTGGTCGGTTTCCAGGAGGCGCGGGTGTGAGTTCCACTATGTTCAATTTTTTTTTCGTTTTCTAAATAAGTAGGTAGGTACTATTTCATTATAAATATGAATTGAGAATTTTTGAATACCTATTTAATGATAAGACCGAGTCGATTTTTTTCACATTTTGAGAATGATCGTCTGGTTGTTGATAGTGACACGCTTTAGTCTATAGTGATGTAATGTTCATCAAAATGGAGTAACCCTTTTGGTCTCTATAACAACATATAGGAACAAACATATATATATATACATCCTTAAATACAAACACTGATAAACACGTTACCTACACGTTACGACATTAAGGAAATATTTTTTTTATTAGTTTTAAATTTTTTATTACTTTTCTAAAAAGTATTAAACACATTGCCGTGAATTATTTATTTGTAAACCTTAGTCATGTATAAAATATCGCTTTTACAGTGTGGTTGGTCACTATGTCCCGACCGCGCGTTACTATAGTGTATACCCCGTGACCAAGTACGCCCTAACCTCCTTCAACGCCGCGCTGACCAACGAACTTGCCGAATTCAACAGCAAAGTTAAAGTTACGGTGAGAAATATAATATTTATCATTTTTTAAACATTAAAATACTATTTTTTTTGTTCCATTCTAAGTACCTGAGGTGCTTAACTCTGATCACATGTCCAGTAATCCACTGTACATCGAAACTATCAATATTATGTCATTACATTATATAAAAAATAATTTATTTAGTGTCAATGATAATATATATATATATATTTTTGGGATAGAGTTTATCTCCTGGTGCAGTCGACACGGACATGCCACCTGAGGAAATGGTGAATATGCCCAAGCTGAATGTAGAAAACGTTGTTGACGCCATCGTTTACGTTCTTTCGACGCCACCGTCAGTTAATGTAAGTTTTTTTTGATTTACGCTTTATATTGCATTTGGCAGGGTAAGGTGAGAGAAGGAAATCTAGTGTTAAGTCTCTCCGTTCTCTATGCATCACCCAAATTTCGAGATATCGCTGTTGAATGGCGTATCTCAAAGCTGTGCTTTGCCTTGTTACCAGAGCCAGCAAACCATTCTTTCACACCATTCTCTTCGAAATCGAACCCGATTTCGGGAATCAAAACCGAAAATCAAAACCGTTTCGGGAATCGAAACCGAAAATCGAACCCGATCAATCGGCCCCATAATGAACTATGTTATTATAAAAAAGTCCTAATTTTGAGAGCTGGTTGATTCGGGGTTAAGGTTCTTTTTAAATCATTCTCAAAAAACAAAACTAACCTCTATCAATAGTTTAGATGACACTAAATGCTTTGTGTCTATACTAATAATAATTTATTATTTCAGATTTACGAATTAGGCATCAAGTCAGTAGGCGAAGGAGCGTTATAAGCAGATGTAATACCAATTCAAGGATCTGAAGATCTCGTATTTCGATCAATACATTTTGTAATTTTTAATTAGTTATTTTGAACATTAAAACTCTCTTTTCTAAATATAAAACAATAATAAAAATATGATTCGACGTAATCGTAAAAAATATGAAATTCTAAATGTGAAGTGACAATGTGATAGAGATTTCAAATATGAATAAATATTTTTTTTATAATATGTAGTTTGTTTATTTTCTTAATTACAACCACAATTATATCTACTTAGCATGGTGGGCAGCGAATCCAGTGTTAAGATACTCAGTTTCCAACTTAACATTCAATTTTTAAGACATGTTGAGTGGCGAAACTCAACGCTGTATTTTTTCTCGTTTTTTTTTTATGGAAAAGGACAAGGCAAACGAGCGTTCGGGTCACCTGATGGTAAGTGATTACCGCCGCCCACGGCCCCGTGCAACACCAGAGGAGCTACAGGTGCGTTGCCGGCCTTTAAGGTGGAGATAGACGCGCATTTTGAAGGTACCCATGTCATATCGACCTGGCAACACTGCCGCGGGTAGGTGATTCCACAGTTCCGTGGTGCGTGGAAGGAAGTTCCTACGAAACCGCACAGTAGTGGATTGCCACGTATCCAGATGGTGTGGATGATATTTTGGTGTGGATGATATTTTTCTCGTTACTTCGTGTTTACAGTCAGGCGCACCGCTGCGCCACGATTGCATCAAATGTAGTAGTTAAATTAATTTTTTAGCCTGGATATCATTAAATTAAAAAAAATAAGAGGTGAATATCATTAAATTAAATTAAAAACCAAAAGGTTGTGGGTTCAATTTTCACTTAAAGAAACTAAATATCTAATGTTTCCATTTTATGCGCTCTGGTGTCGTGGCAAACCGTGTATATCTATCTCTATATATAGTAAGACAGTAAAAATATTTTGTCTGTACATTTAGTAATTTTGACTGAAATGGATAGAGGGACACTTAAAAAGAATAATAGAAAGCAAAATTATATTTTTTATTTCTTGTCTGTCTGTCTGTCTGTCTATACGTATGGTCACATTTTTCTCTGTAAGTACTGAACCGATTTACGAAAGTTTCACCAATTGTTTTGTTTAAACTCAACAATTAAAGTTTGTTTCATCAAAATCGGTTCATTAAAAAAAAGGTATCGTCATTTGAATGAACTCAAGGCATTAGTTTGCCTGCGAATGTTATATAGCAATCGTGCTGGTAAGATTCCTAGCTAAAGAATGACATTCGAAACGTCTTGGTTATATGACTGTTGATAAAAATATATATTTTTGAAGCACTATTATATAATATTTTATACAATAAAGTAAACAAAATTGAATTGTTAGTGGAGATTACCTTCATAAATCATAACAGTTAATTTTAAATCGTAACACTCTCCGTTCCCCACTTTCCGCTGAGTTCAGGAGGCATTGTGTGTTGAGTGGCAGAGCTCAACGGCGCGCTTTGCCTGTAGAGCCAACTCGAAAAAGAAATGGAAATATAAATGTAAATAAATATTTAATTTTACAGTCACGATTTTACAGTCACACTTTGTGCACAAATATTGATTATATAATTTATACATTTTCATATTTTTCATAATTCCGAGAAAGTGCATACACTATGTGGCTGCTTCATCCAGAAGAAGAACAAGGAACAAACAAATTCTTCCGCTTTACTATATTAACAAGCGGCCCACTCGCGGCTTTGCTCGCATTCTATTTGCAACAGATTGATATATTCAATGATCAATAACTTGTTTTCATAATTCACAAGACAAGGGCGCCCCCCGCGCGAGTTAAGCTTAGGCTGGCGGCCGTAAACAGAGAGTTGATTTTTTTAAATTTTAAAAAATTAAAATTAGCTTCCCGCTGTATCCCGCACACAGCAGGGTAGGCAGAGGGAACCTAGTGTTAAGACACTCCGTTCCCCACTTTCTGCCGAATTCTGGAGGCATTGCGTGTTGAGTGGCAGAACTCAACGCCGCGCTTAACCTCGACACCAGAGCGAAGAAATGGAAATATAAATTTAAGTAAATATTTCATCTCCTCGAGTGGGGATCGAACCCACAACCAGTCGGTTTTGCAGTCACACCTTTGTGCCGCTGCGCCACGACCGGCCTCATAAATTTTCGGCCTTTAAATTTTACATTTTATCAAAAAAATATACGTCCAAACTACATAATTTAAAAGGCAAAGATTGTCTTCATAAAAGTTCTTTTGATGATAGATAACTTTCGCTCATAAGGTTCTATATCCATGTCAAATAAAAAACATAACACAATGGTGTCTAGTCTATAGTACTCCTGAGCAATGTATCTTTCATACAAATAAAAAAAACTGAAATTTATTTATTTACTAGCGGTCTGCTCGCGGCTTTGCCCGCTTGAATTCCATGAGTACTCGTTTAAGAAATATAGATATTATAAACAGCCTTAATTATTAATCAATTAATTTGGATAAGTATTCACGATATTCTTTGTAAAATAACTTATATGAGCTCTTGTACAGTTTTTAAATTAGTAACATATATTATTAGTTAAATATATAATTGGTATACAGAATATACACGGGAAACACGTTTTTAGGCATTTTTATATAATCTATAAAATAATCAACATTTTCGGTCAAGTTCAAGTCGTACTCATGGCCCAAAAGTTTCGTATATAGATTCAGTTTCATGAATAGAGATACACCAAAAGAATAACTAATTAGTTGTCATCAAATTAAGTACAGATAAAAATTTGTACCTAATTGTTTTTTTCTGTGACACAAATACAATAAGTAGTCAATTTTTAAAAAATAATTTTGAAATTTTCCTTTATACGTGCCGTAAGTTTTAACTTTCTAACAAATTTCGTAATTGTATATCAACGGGAAGTACCTTGTAGTTATGATAAAAATGCGACAAAAAACGAAGCATAAACCCTCATATTTTATTGTCATTTGATTGTGATGATTTAGAAGATAGATTTTTTTTTGTGCTCTAACGCCCAATATTAATATTCTATCTCCTACGTCAATCTTCGATTGTTCCATGTATCTATCCAATCTCTAGACTGGCTAGATACATGGAACAATCGAACGTTAAGGTATCTAACCTTTAACCGATCTTGTACAAAATATTCTTGACAGACGGATAGACGGACAAACAACAAAGTTATCTTATAAGGATTTTGAGGTATGTACCCTAATATACTCTTGGCACATACAGACATACAACATACAGGTGCAATAGTGCAATGTCTAGTCTAGTGCAATAGTGATATTTTTATAAACAGTGTCAGAGCATTTTTTTCTTGAGACACAATTTTTTAGAGGTTGCTCCCAAAAGTAAAACGAACGGACCTATTCAAAATATTTATTTCAATATTAAGTCATTAATCACTGTGTTAAATAATTACAAATTAAGCTAGATTGTTACGAAGGTAATCTTAATCAACAATTCAATTTAGTTTACTTTGTAGTTAGGACTATGAACAATTGTTCTTTAAAAATACGTAAATTTATCAACAGTCAAATAAATAAGACGTTTCTAAAGTCATTCTTTTGGACTTACTATTAAACTGTAACCATTCGAACATTGTTAGAAAAATACTACTATGTTTATGTTAAATTTATTATAAGTATAGACACTTACATGACGTAATTAACGTTTAACAAATAATAACTCAACGTTGCGTACGTTTCTATTTTTTTTTCAAATATAAATATCTTTAAAACTTTAAATACATTATTTTTTGATAGAGTGTAGCGGTAACCTTTCCAAACTATATTTTTTTTTATGCACAGCGCCATCAATTTAAGATCCCATCGCAATTAGTGATAGCGTTAGGTGTATGAAAGAGAGTATCAAGATTCGTTAGTACCTACTATTTGTTGTCAATAGATAGCGTTACTTGTATCGATTTTTTACTATCTTAAATATAAACTTCTTGAAAACTTAAATACTTATATCTTTTGATAGAGTGAAGCGATTACAATGTAATAAACACTAAAAGTTACTCTGATTTACTTCTAATTTTTATGTATAAAAGTTGCTTAAATTTATTGTCTTCTTTTTACGTGATACGTGTTTACATAAACAGACAAACAGACAAAAATTCCAAAAATGTTGGAAATAGATTCTGTTAGTTATCCTTTAACACCCTGGCTATTTTTTTTTTATATTTTCAATGTACAGAAACGACTTTTCTACAGATTTATTATAAGTATAGATATAAATTTGTTTAAAACTTTATTTTAACAACAACAACAACTGCCATACAGGCAGAGAAAAGAAGAATGACAAACAAAAAAAAATAATACAACAAGAAAAAGCATGCAAATAATCTTACTATTATATTTCATACGATATATTGACAAAGCACAAATTAAAACAAAGAGTAAAGGAGAGTGACGTTAAAGAAGGTAAGGCCACTCAGCAATACTACTACAATACTCAATAATATCAATGCTGATTTTCAGTAACCGCCTAGAAAAAGACTTTAAAAGTTTAATAAACACATTAAAAGATTTTTTATGTTATTTAGTTATAATATAAAATATAAATTTAAATTTTGTGCGGGATACAGCGTAAAGCTGATTTGATTTGATTAATTTTTTTTTTGTAAATATAAATAAAGATATTATCATCATATATGTACATACATACTTTTTATAATCGAATTAGTAAATTTAGAGATTTTTAACATTTTTAAAGTGTTATTCCATACTTAGGAAAGAAAAATATCTACTTATTTAAAAAAACGTATAAAAATTTTAACTTAGCGGGACTCGAACCCGCGCCTGCTCCTGATCCTCTGCTCCTGGACCTCCTTCAAATTTTTATACGTTTTCTAAATAAGATTTTGAGATATTAGCGAGCAAACAAACATACAAACTCTTCCGCTTTATTATATTAATATAAACGATAATAATATAGACTTACGTTTTTCAATTTTTAATAAATAATTTATCATTTATTTACCACACTTAAATTAAAATAATATGCTCAACCGTATCATTAAGGACAAATTTGAAAATCACGCCACCCGCTTTGACTACATAGCAACGCGGATTACTGTTGTCAGCGCTGTATATGATAGCAGATAGCGTTTATATTGAACCTCTCACGCGGCTCGCGCATAACTTCCATTGCAGTGATGAGCTCCGTGGCCTGAGTAGAAATATTGATGGAATCAAATCAAATTAAATTAAATCAGCTTCACGCTGTATCCCGCACACAGCAGGGTAGGCAGAGGGAAGCTATTGTTAACGACGACTGGCCTCCCTTACTAATTTATAGTCCATAAATTTGAACGAGGAAAAGTATTTAATTAAAATAATCTAATATTGAACTATTAATTTACATAAACTTATATTTTTTTTTAATTGTTATTTATTATTACTATTACTAACTTCACGCTTTATCCCTAGCGGGGTAGTCAGAGAGATAGGAGAGCCAAACGCTACGGTCTCTACATACCTCTTTCGCCTCGTCCACTGTCATCAACCTATTCAAACATGCCCTCCGAGGGGTCCTCATGCTTTTTACGTGACCTCCCTCCAGTATATTTAATACTGTGTTTTGGAAGGTCAACCGAGGTCTCCCCCTACCTCTCTTACCGCTCACTTTTCCATCATAAATGTTTTTTTACCATTCTTTCATCACTCATTTGTTCAACGTGCCCAAACCAGCTGAGCACGTTCTTCTTCATTCTCACCGTGACATCCTCGCTAGTACCTGCCATTCTGTCTACCATTTTTAAATTGTCATGTAAAAAAATAGAATCCGACGTCCTATCTTTGATCAAAATTAGAATTTATGAATATCACCAATAATATACAAAACCTACAATAAGATAACTTTTCTGTTATCATTAGACGGTATCTACTGTATAGCACAGCACAGCTCAGCATTTTTGTTGTATAAAAGATTGAGTTATTTTATTTAATATTAATTTAGCCAACGTCGTGGTTAAGACTAGTGGTCTTTAATATATTTAATTTAAAATGGAACGCTGGGCAGGAAAGGTCGTTGTAGTTACTGGGGCTAGTTCGGGCATTGGGGCAGGTCTCAGTGTGAGTCTCGCTAACCATGGCCTTATTGTTGTTGGAATGGCACGCAGGCAAAATTTGATTGATGTAAGTAGATTTTTTAATACTAGTAAAATCATAATTAGTGTATTCAATATAATCTTCACGCTGAATCCCGCACACAGCAGGGTAGGCAGAGGGAACCTAGTGTTAAGACGCTCCGTTTCCCACGACAATATTAAGTTATATAATTATATCGTAATTTAAAAATTTAAATTTATAATTTTTGCCTAGAAGCAGTTTCAGATTTATTAAATTGTTTTATTTTTTTGTCTTTCTAATTTGTCGAACTCGATTTCGCTTAATGTATATAATTAAATGATCTGGTATAGACCGATTAGGAAAACGTGTGAAAACGATAAACATTTCGTCGTCATACCTTTTCTTACAAAGCTAAGAAAAATAATGAAATACCATGGACTAAGTAAAATATTTGAAAATTGAGTAGAAACATTACAAAATTATATTACTTTAGCTTAATTTTTTAATATCTTCGTATATCTTTTTTAAAACATTTTAAATTATCATAGGGGCCAGTCGTGGAGTAGCGGCACGAAGTGTGACTGTAAAACCGACTGGTCGTGGGTTCGATCCCCACTCGAGGAGATGAAATGTTTACTTCAATTTATATTTCCATTTCTTCGCTCTGGTGTCGAGGTTAAGCGCAGCCTTGAGTTCTGCCACTCAACACGCAATGCCTCAAGAATTCGGCAGAAAGTGGGGAACGGAGTGTCCTAACACTAGGTTCCCTCTGCCTACCCTGCTGTGTGCTGGATACAGCGTGAAGCTGATTTATTTATTTATTTTATAAATATATTTGTATATATTATACAGGAAATAGCCAAAAAAGTTACTGGTAAAGGCAGTATTCACTCGAGACAAGTAGACCTCTCCAGCGGCAAAGAAATTAGAGAGGCTTTCCAATGGGTGGAAGAGAAGTTCGGAGGTGCAGACATCCTTATAAACAACGCAGCCTTTTTGCCCATGGGGTATATTACTGGTATGATTTTTTTTTTATTAAAATGCATGAGAAAATATGAAATGTATAAGAGTTATGAAAGAATATATTATCAGTAAAAATCTAAACAAATAAAATTTTATAATTTAAACCAACAAAATATTAAATGATTTATATATATTTATAAAGTGATTTCGCAAAATATACATAATTTTTTGAAATGAAACTATTTTAACCGGATAATTCGCGTGTATTTAAGATTATACATTTTTGAAAACCCGACGTTTCGGCAGGCGCCATTCGTCTGTCAGTTCACATAATTATTATATCAAACTACCGCCAACGATTTTTTAATTTCCTCGCGTACTGCCATGGAGTCTTGCAGAATGAGCTAACTGTATTTTGCCCTCTGATATGGTTTGAGATTTCAAAGATTTTATGAGTGGGCCCCAGGTGGTAGAAAGCTTCCAGCCGTCCTCTCTATTGAAATTAGGATGTTTTTGTATTTTAACAGCCTCGCGGATCATTCTAGGAATATATCTGTTTTCCTTAGCGAGTTTGTATACACCTGCACTCTGTAAACTTCGGGTTTCCAAAAATGCATAATCTCAAATATACGTGATTAATCCGGTTAAAATAGTTTCATTAAAAATGTGTAATAATGGAGAAAATCAAAGAATTTATTACATAATTTTTATATTTTTCTTTCTATAATATAGATGGCGGTGACAGAACTGTAGATGACCGTGACATTGAGTTAACTCTTGATGTAAATCTAAAAGGATTGATTTTGTGCACAAGGTTGGGCTTTTCTAGCATGAGGAAGCGGGGCGTTGCAGGACACATAGTCAACATAAACAGGTAAGAATAAGAAGTAATATACGTCGTTATATAAAGGATTATAGCCAATCTTTGAATAGAAATTTCAGCACCACACAAGGTTCTTAAAAGTTAATTTTGAAACAATAAATTTAATTATTGATAACAAACACATAATCAAGAACAATACAACAATTGAGGCCAGTCGTGGCGCAGGGGCACAAAGTGTGACTGTAGAATCGACTGGTTGTGGGTTCGATCCCCACTCGATCGAAACGAAATATTTATATACATTTATATTTTCATGTCTTCGCTCTGGAGTCGAGGCAAAGCGCGGATTTGATTTCCGCCACTCAACCCTTAATGCCTGCAGAACTTGGCGGAAAGTGAGGAACGGAGTGTCTTAACCTAGGTTCCCTATGCTTACCCTGCTGTGTGCGGGATACAGCGTGAAGCTGATTTGATTTTTTAAAAAACATAATTTCATTATTATCTGTTACAGTGTGACCGGTCACTACGTGCCAAACGCGCGCACTCTGAGTGTATATCCAGTGACTAAGTATGCTCTCACTTCCTTCAATGCTGCTCTAACAAACGAGCTAGCAGAGTTTAAGAGCAAAGTAAAAGTTACGGTAAGATACTTTAGTATAATAATTACATTTCTTTTAATTATTTTTGGTTAAATAACTATTCACTAATACATAAATCCTAACTTTAATTTAGATTTTAATTTGAATTTCGCCTCACGCTACTTATTTAGAAAACGTATAAAATTTGAACGGGACTCGAATCTGCGCCTCCTGGAAACCGACCAGGCTTTCTGACCACAAAGCCATACGTTCTCATCAAGCTACGTCAAAATTTTTATATGCTTGTTGCAACTTATTTATGTTGTTACCATCTCTGTAGGGAGATTTTTCCGCTTCCCAAAGATAATTACAAAGAATTATCATCTATCAAGAGAGAATGCTATTTATTAAATATTTTTAATTTTTGTAAAGTGTTATTCCACACTTAGGAAAAAAAAATACGGGAACCTAGTGTTAAAACACTCCGTTCCCCACTTTGCGCTGAATTTTGGAGGCATTACGTGTTGTGTGGCAGAACTCAACGCTGCCCTTTGTCTCCACACCAGAGCGAAAAAATGGAAATATACATTTTAAATAAATATTTCATTTCCTCGAGTGGGGATCGAACCCATAACCAGTCGGTTTACAGTCACACTTTGTGCCCCTGCGCCACGACTGACCTCAACTTCCTATACCTATCCTAACTTTAAATATAGATAAATTTGCGCGATAAGATAACAATCTAAATAGTATAGAAATAAAAAAAAAGGCTTAAAAATAATCAAAAAATGATTTTCTCCTTTTAGAGTATTTCCCCTGGCACAGTGGACACGGATATGCCACCTGAAGAATTGGCAGAAGTACCCAAGTTGAAAGTACAGGAAGTCGTTGATGCTATTATATATGTTCTCTCGACTCCACCATCGGTTAATGTAAGAATATTTTTACATTTTTTTTTTATTTCACGTTATGTTTTGGGACATTAAGTTTTTCACTTTTTTCTGATTGGGCGTACTGCCTTTGAGTATCAATTTGTCAACTAAAGCGGTAAAATGAAAATAATTTATTTTTTTGAGTATAGATTGAACCTAAAACCATCTTGTCATCAGTCAGAAGATGTGCTATTGTGCAACCGCTGCCTTTATTGACCTATATATTATATTTATTGGCTATGCTTGTTTATTAATGACAATCGATGGTTCGATTTACATTTATGATATTTTTTTTGGCGGTGTTCCCAATTTTTAAATTTAATCTACCCTTTTATATAAGGCAAAGGGAACCTGGTGTTAAGCACTGTTTCCCACCTTCTTATGCATATTTTTTTTCCTATAACCTACATATTACATACTATACTATCTACATATTATATATTACAATTACATTAAGCATTTACAAGCGCATCATTACTTTTTTTTTCTTCGAAAAAATTAAGCGTTTTGATTTTTGAAAAAAAAAAATAAGGTGAAAGACAAGACAAAAGACATTAATAATTTCACAGAGACTAAGTCTATAATTTAACTCAAACCATTTGTTGTTTTAGATTTACGAATTGGGTATCAAGGTAGTAGGCGAGGGATCATTATAAGATCATTTAATACCGATGGAAGGATCTGAGGAGCTGTCAAAGAAGTGTCCTACCGTTAATACCCAGATTACCTTAAACTAAACTATATACATCAACAAATTCCAATTTCTTTTTGTTATTTTTTGTTGAAGTATGTTTGATCATAAATGTGAATTGGTATATTCTAATTTATTATTAAGCAAATAAATATTATTTATTCATAATTTTATTCTTTTCTTAACCCAAAATATGCAGTGTAAATTGTTTTATTCTTAAAATAAAATATATATTTTTTATAAATAATATTTAAAAAAAAAATCTAAATCAGCTTCACGCTGTATCCCGCACACAGCAGGGTAGGCAGAGGGAACCTGGTGTTAAGACACTCCGTTCCCCACTTTCTGCCCTAATTATTCAATAATGTATAAAGACTTAACTATTATAAAACTTATTTTAATAACGTAAAAAAAAATTAAGTAGCTAGATCTTAAGCCACTTAGAAACCATCCTAGCGTTCTAATAAATTATCTTTTTGGTTCATTGCTACATCAAAATATGTAAGGATATTACACTCTGTGCCTCTGCGCCATGACTAGTTTCACTAAATATTAAGTCCTGATAAAGTGGAATTCAATAATATTTGAAAAATATCTAATCAATTGTAATCGAAATCGTATAATATCACTATTGAGTACGAGTCATTATCTTTAAGACGCTAGTTACAACATTATGATTAAATCGTAATAAAGAAATAATATTATATTATAAGTTCTTTGATTTTCACGATTATTACACGTTTTAAATGAAACGATTTCAACCGGATTAATCGCGTATATTTTAGATTTCACATTTTGGGAACCTAACATTTCGAACACTTTGCAGTAGTCCGTGGTCCTGGGTAGACTGAGGTGGCATTCGTCTGTCAGTTAATGCCACCTCAGTCTACTTAAAATCTAAAATAATATTACATTATAATCATTTCAACGGCAATTGTGACAAAGAGCCAGTAGTGTACTTTAAGAATATTAGTGCGTTCATTCTCCACTTTGGGGGAAAGAATTCTAGAAATGCAAAGGGTGGCATAGAGTTCTGTCACTTAACACGGAATGTCCCGTATTCGAACAGAAAATAGAGATCAGAGAGTTTATAACTAAATTACATCCATTTGCCCTGAAGTATATGGAAATAATACAATAAACATTTTTTCAGTGGCAATCGTGACTAATTCGTTTCAATATTTTTTAACTTCACGTTGTATTCCACATAGGTAGGCTGAAGTATATAAGTAATAATAATAATAATAATAATAATAATAAACCCGCAGGGCAGCTTGTGGCGAGCTGTTGGGGAGTGGCGACCCCACGGACCTGAGTCCTCCGGAGGGGAATTGTAATTTATCCCCCACCTCTGGCTTGCCTTTATTGGCCGGCAGAGTGGAGCGCAAGAGCTATATGCTCGAAAGGGTGGAAGTGCTCAATCTGCGTAATAGCGGGGAAACCCGCTCACGAGCTCCTCGTGATGGTGAAACCGGTGCACACCTCTCTACACCCTTAGCCGACCACGCCGATGTTGCGCCCAAGGCACTACGCCGCTTTGTGGGGGCCCATCTAGTGGGAGGCGAGTCACCGTCCGCCAACCATTCAATTTGAGACTATTGTAAAGGCGGACGTCCGTTAGTCTCACTCAATAGCCCAGTAGCAGTCCATCCAAATTCCATTCCATAGTCCTAGTTTAGATTTCCACATTTTCCATAGTTCCTACGCATTAACCGGCGACCATCTCTGGGCAATTACCTATGGTTACCCAGAGATGGATCCCGGCTATTGCGTCACAGTAAAACATTTGTATATTCTCTAAGGGGCCTCTACGTGTTGGACCTGTGTCCCCACGCAAGCCTTCCAAAGGACCGGGTTCTTTTGAACCCGTGAATTCTAAACGAGAAACATAATAATAATAATAATAACCCCCCACGGGAATTGACCTTGTCGCGGTGGTGGGGCTTACAGGAAGGAGATACGAACATAAGGCTATAACATCTTGCCAAATTAACTTGATAAATAAGTTATCAGATAACATTTTATAAATGCCAATAACATCTGGGCTAACCCTTCCTAAACTAACAATTCCCAAAAACCCTTTTTAATGAATAATGGACAAAAGAGTGTATAATTTACGGCCGCTTCCCGGGGGTCGCCGGGGCGCACCTGGAGCCGATGCTGGGTGTCTCAGCATGCGGACCATCGGCGACGAGGAGTTGAACAGGCGGGCTCCAGTCGAAGAATATGTTACAGCCGAATCATCATCATGTTCATCGTCACCTACTGCATTTCATACATCACCTTCATCTTCACTCTATATACCATCATCTTCATTATCTTCTGTTTCATCAAATCATTCTACCGTGGACGTTGTGCAGAGTCCTTACATGGATAATTTATCTGCATCCGCTGCGGTAAGCTCGCGTACTCGGAAAAAATGGTCAGTTGAGATGAACATATTTATCGTACGCACATACTTCATACTTACATCATTAGAAACTATAAATACAAATGCTTATCTTACACCATTACATGCAGAGTTCATAAAGAGATTCCCTAATATGCAAGTTTCTAAACAAAGAATTGGTGACCAACGTAGAGCTATTATGTATAGAAATTTACTTACCACACACAAAATCCAAGAAATAAGAGAAGAAGTTAGGTTATTATTAGAAAAGGAATTACCATCAGGGATTCCTTATCAAGCAATACAAAATTCAACTCAGAGTCAACGTAGAATATGGACGAATGATATAAATGAAGCTATAATAAGGTCTTATTATACAATAACTAATTTAGAAAAAAACATAACAGCCTATAGAACACAACTACATAAAGAAGTTATAGCAAAATGCCCAAGTATATCTGACGTCTCAGTACAAAGAATAGCAGATCAAAGAAGAGTTATAGTAAACAATAAATTAATAAAGCCACAGCGATTGTTAGAAATTAGAAAAGAGGTGGAGTTACTGATTACTGATAATAATATGTCAACAAACCAAAATGAAACCATAACATTAAATACCGCAGAACCTATAAATGAAATAGAACCACTTCTACATTCCATGGACATGCAATGTACAGAAATCCAAAACACAACGTTAAATAATGATTTAGACGAACAACAACCAACAAATTACGATAAAACAAATCAAAGTAAAGTATATCAACTAACAGATGAAGAAAAAAGTGCCATAGAAGCTATGTTTAGTAAATTTCATTCAGATTTTAGTAATACAGCACCAATACAACGACCCTTTATACCGAAACAAAAATGTAGTAAGAAATTCTGTGCAATAGTTGACTTTATTAATTTAACAGTATTACCTAAACACCTAAAAACTGATAATAATTTTGATACATTACATACACTTTTGTATTGCTCAGCATTAACGGCAGCAGTTCATAATGGTCTTGAAATAAAACCAGATCAAGTGCCAATACAAGGAAAACGAAATATCCCAAGATGGCAAATGCGCTTAGAAGAGAGAATCAAAGATCTTAGAGTTAAAATTGGTAGGATTACGGAATACGTCAATGGAAACCGAAATCACAGCTTACAAATTCATGTTCATAAAATAAAGCTTAACTATAAAATACATACACAGCATGAAACTGAAAACGTGCAGCTTGTAGAATTCTTAGATACGTTAAAACAAAAACTCAGTGCATTGGCAAACCGATTACGTAGATACACACAAGCAAGACAGAGAAAACTTCAAAATAAACAATTCATAGCAAACGAAAAACAGTTTTATAAAAAATTAGGTGAAGATAATAATAATAACAATGATCGAAATACAAACAATAAACCAAATAGACCTGAATCGCCTACTGCCTCAGAACTTTACAACTTCTGGTCGTCAATTTGGTCAATCCCCGTTGAACATAAACAAAATAGTTGGATAGATGAGCAAAATCACTTTTGTGAACACCTACCTCTTATGGAATTTGAAACAGTAGACGAAAATTTATTAAAATATGTTATCAACAGAACACATAATTGGAAGGCTACTGGGACTGATCGGATCCATAATTACTGGTATAAAAAACTTACTAGCATCCATAAACCCTTACTTATACATATTAATAGTTTCATAAAATCACCTAATACACTGCCACAGTTTTTAACACAAGGAATAACGTATATGCTCGCTAAGGACAAGGCTGACATTCGTAATCCAGCTAAATACAGACCAATCACTTGTTTGCAAACTTTATACAAAATTATCACAGCATGCATCACAGAACTTATTTATAAACATATAGATAGCAATAGTATATTAGCTGAGCAACAAAAAGGATGCCGACGATATAGTCAAGGCTGTAAAGAACAGCTAATCATAGATTTAGTAACTTCCAAACAAGCTCTCACAAAAAGAAAAAGTGTTTACACTATGTACATAGATTACAAAAAGGCGTTCGATTCTGTTCCACATTCTTGGCTTCTGTATATATTAAAATTGTACAAAATAAGTCCCATCATTATAGAATTTCTCAAATGTAATATGCAAAAATGGACTACGAAATTAAAAGTAAACAATAATGGTCATACTGTAGAAACTGAACCAATTTCTATTCGTAGAGGTATATTTCAAGGGGACTCTCTGAGTCCACTTTGGTTTTGCCTATCAATAAATCCATTGTCAGATATGCTTAACAAGAGTAATAAAGGCTACAACATTAAACAAACAAATACACAGTACACACTGTCACACCTCATCTATATGGACGATATAAAGCTTTATGCATCAAACCTTCGAGACATTAAAAAATTAGCAGATATTACAGAAATGTTTTCCGTAGATATCAAAATGGAATTAGGGATAGATAAATGCAAAATGCAATCAATACGACGTGGAAAGAAGGAGAATAATACACATGAGTTAAAAACAGGAGAAAAAATAGAAGAAATAGATAATGATAACGGATACAGATATTTAGGATACCAACAAACTAGACAAATACATCAAAGAGAAACTAAAATAGAGATCAATCAAAAGTTTAAACAAAGACTTACTATGATTTTGAACACAAATCTTAATTCTCGAAATACAATTAAAGCCATTAACACCTTCGTAGTCCCAATACTTACCTATTCATTTGGTATTATACGTTGGTCACAATCAGAGCTACAAAAGTTACAACGCACAATCAATACACAAATGACTAAATTTAGAAAGCATCATCCACGTTCTTGCATTCAAAGATTAACAACACCTAAACATGAAGGAGGAAGAGGACTAATAGACATCAAGAACTTGCATAATAAACAAATAACGTCACTTAGAAAATTTTTTCACGATCGTGCACAAATATCCGTATTCCATAAAGCAGTTGTAAAATCTGATTGTAATTATACACCTTTAAATTTACAAAATGAACAAAAACAACAAAATGAAAATATTACTACTTTAGAGCAGAAACTTAATGTATGGCAAGCGAAATCCCTTCACGGAAGACACCGCAATGATCTTCTTAACCCAAACGTCGACAAAAATGCGTCTAACGCGTGGTTAAAGAAAGGCGAATTATTTCCGGAAACGGAGGGATTTATGTTAGCCATACAGGACCAAATAATAGAAACGCGTAACTACAAAAAACACATTATTCATGACACCCAAATAGATCTATGTAGACACTGTCACAGCGCCAGTGAAACAATACAGCACATAACAGGAGCTTGTAAATCTATTGCACAGACGGATTACAAGCATCGGCATGACCAAGTGGCATGCATTATTCATCAATACTTAGCTAAAAATCTTAATCTAATAAGCGAAACTGTTCCATATTATAAATATAAGCCACAATCAGTAATAGATACAGCCGAATATAAACTATATTGGGATAGAACAATAATAACAGATCGAACAGTACACCATAATCGTCCGGATTTAACATTACATATTAAAAAACTCAAAACAGTTTACCTCATAGACATTGCTATTCCAAACACTCATAACCTTTCATCTACCTTCACAGAAAAAATAACGAAATACACTGATTTATCCATAGAACTGAAATCGCAATGGCGAGTGAACATTGTTAAAACGGTACCAATCATACTTTCATCTACAGGAGTAATACCAATCACATTACACTCTTGCCTTAAGCAACTTAACCTTCATCCCCTACTTTACATTCAATTACAAAAAGCAGTAATTCTGAACACGTGTCGCATTGTTAGAAATTTTTTATCATACCAATAAGCAAGTCATATGAAACTTTTTAATGTTTGACAAAAGTCCGCATTAGGAAGAGGATCCCCAGAAATGGGAGAAATATTAAATTTCTTTAAATAATAATAATAATAATAATAATAATAATAATAATAATAATAATAATAATAATAAAACTCTTTATTTCACACCAAAATAAAAATACAATACAAGAGCTTATAAAATAAAATGTGAAAAGGCGGCCTTATCACTAAAAGTGATCTCTTCCAGGCAACCGAATTGTAGGAATAGATCGAGAGGAGCGGGCGTAGTGCGGTGGAAAAATTATTATGACGATACACGAAAACAAAAATATATATAATTATACACATATATATACATATATAAATATATATACTAAATATAGAATATAAACACATGAAAAAAAAAAAAATAAATAATAAAAATACATATCTATTTATAGGTCCATACATAAATATAATAAAAAATATACATATATAATAAATACTTGCAAGTAGATAACATCGACACATTACAATTGAAGATAATAGTTTTTTACTTTATATTTAAATGCTTTAAGGGACTTAGACTGCCTTATCGAACGTGGCAGGGCATTCCATAGTTTCGTCGCTTGGACAGTGAACGATTCACTGTAACAACGAGTACGGTACAAAGGTATCTCTAGCACATTATCATTTTGGG
The DNA here is from genome assembly GCA_021202915.1 of Heliconius himera. NCBI lineage: Eukaryota > Metazoa > Arthropoda > Insecta > Lepidoptera > Nymphalidae > Heliconius > Heliconius himera. The sequence goes on from JAJHJA010001044.1 coordinate 164,074, forward strand.
AGCGGAGACTTAGTGGAAGACGGGAGTTGGAACCGAGAAAGGAAAAACGCTCCTTAAGGTAGATTGGAGTTTCAGGGTGGAAGAGGATAGAGTAGAGGAGAGAAAGAGTGTGTAGATTTCGACGGTCTTTAATAGGAAGCCAGCCAAGTCTAGAGCGATACTCACTGATATGATCAAACTTCTTGAGTCCGAAAATGAACCTAATAACCAGGTTTTGAAGGCGTTCCAACTTGTTGAGTAGTTGCTGCGATAAATCTAGGTAAGATTTGTCTGCATAATCTAGGATAGGTAACAAAAGTGCATGGGCTAGATTTATTTTGGTTTTTATGGGCAGGATATTTTTCCATATTTTTAACCTACCTATAGCGCAGTACAACTTGCGGCTCAACTCAGAAACTTGAGGAGTCCAAGAGAGGCTGCTGTCCACCATGATACCTAGATTTTTAACAGTGCCACTATATTCCAAATTACAGGTGTCGAAGACTGTACGAGGAAGGCAAGGAAAATTTATCTTGGATAGTTGTCTAGGATTGCCGAGGATACACACTTGAGACTTTTTAGGATTTATAGATAAACCGTAAGACTTGCTCTAGGTACTAATTGTTAGCAGATTTGAATTAATTAGGCTAATAGCCCTAGCAATGTCTTGTACGTCCGTGGTCGTATAAATCTGTAGGTCATCAGCGTATAGGTGGAAAGGTAAGGATAAAAGTTTAGTAACGGAATTGATGAAGATGGAGAAAAGTAAAGGAGAAAGTACGCCACCCTAGGGAACACCAGCATTAAGACGGCACACGGATGACATTTTTTCATTTAAGCGGATGTACTGCTCTCGGTCATGTAAATAGGTATAAAACCATCCAATAGCTTCTGCTGAGATATTGATAGATCTTAAAACAGCTAAAAGGATATCGAAATCAACAGAATTGAAAGCGTTAGAAAAGTCTAGGAGAGCAAGAATAGTGACTTGTTGATTATCGATTCCATATCTTATAACATCATTGACCTTATTTAGAGCAGTGACAGTGCTGTGACCAGGGCGGAAACCAGACTGGAAGGGAGATAGGATGTGATTTTTGGTAAGGAAGGATGAGAGTTGATCATGAACTATACGTTCTAATATTTTGGACAGGAACGGGAGGATAGAGATCGGGCGATAGTCTGTAAAGGAAGTGGGGTTAGACACTTTAGGTATAGGAATAACTATCGCCTGGCACCATATATCAGGGAAAGTATTTGAGAATAGGGAACAGTTGAAAATATGGCACAGGATAGGAAGTACAGTCTTCATGGTTAAAAGAATCATTTTCCGACTGACCTGATCACTACCAATAGCGTCGGACTTAATAACAAGAGCATGCTTTTTTACTTCGTCAGGAGAAACAGAAGAGAAATTATTGTTATTAATTGTAACTAAATGATTAAAATATTACTAGTGGCGACATTTAGCTATATGTGTACTTCCTTACCATCTGTCAAAGTCATATTCTTTCTCTAATAAACTACTATCCAATGTCCATGCGTTTTATTAGGTTATGGGCCCAGACCATAATTCGCGATAAAATTGCAGTTTTTATTTCGTAAATATTTACTTTTCGTGGACTATCAGTGTACCGTTTGATATTAAAATATAAAATCGCGGTGGAAATCGCTCCTTTGTGGACCTATATCCAGATTGACTGTCGGCTACCTCGTGGCGTAGTAAATTTTTTGCAAGATGGCTGGAAGTTACATAGTGAATGTGCCTAAACTAAAAGGACGAGAAAATTATGATGAATGGGCGTTTGCAGCGGAAAATTTTCTAATGTTAGATGGTGTGGATATCCATAAACAGGAATCTACTGATGCCTTTTCCGTTGATGAAAAAAAGGCAAAAGCGAAACTCATCATGACAATTGATTCATCTATTTATGTTCACATCAAAAACGAGCAAACAGTTCAAGGTGTGTGGAAACGTTTGAAGTGTCTTTATGACGACTCTGGTTTTACGCGTCGCATCAGCTTACTTCGTCAGCTAATTTCTATTCGATTGGAAGATTGCGAATCAATGGGGACATACGTTACACAAATGGTGGATACTGCCCAGAAATTAAAAGGTACCGGTTTCCAGATCACTGAAGAGTGGATTGGTTCGATGCTATTGGCGGGGCTAACAGAAAGGTTTGCTCCCATGATAATGGCTATAGAACATTCTGGCATGATTATCAGTACGGACATTATCAAGTCAAAATTATTAGACATGAGTTCGGAAGTTGATACCAACGTAACAAAAAACGCTTTTTTGTCGAAAGGTTGGCAACACTGTAGCAAGAAAGCCAACATAGCAGATACACAAAAAAAGAAAATGGCGTCTTCGAAATCTGTCAAAGCGTTACGCTGTTACAAATGTAAACAACTCGGTCATTATATGAATAAATGCCCGAATAATAAAAATAAAAGTGAAATAAATGCTTTTAGTGCGATATTTATGCACAGTACTTTTCAAAAAACTGATTGGTATATAGATTCCGGGGCAAGCTCGCATATGATTACAGATAAGAATTGTTTAGAAAATGTCACACTCGGCCACAAAGTAAAGGAGATAGTAGTTGCAAACAAGGAAATAGTACCAGTTATATGCTCAGGAAATACAATGATTAGAACCATAGTTGATAATTCAGAATTCGACATTACAGTCAAGGATGTGTTGTGTGTTCCTAACCTGTCAACCAATTTGTTATCGGTAAGTCAACTTATTCGAAATGGAAACAAAGTTAATTTTGAAAAAGAAGTTTGCTATATACGCAATAGACAGAATGTACTGATTGGAAAAGCAAATTTGTTGAATGGAGTATACAGGTTGAATATAAAGTCAGGAAGTTTGGCGGCATGCTCAGCTACAACAATGACAAGTGAGATATGGCACCGTAGACTGGGACACATTAATAGCAAGGACCTGAATGCTATGAGGAATGGCGCTGTAGAAGGAATTTCGTACATTGATAAAGCAGAAATTGATAAATCTAACTGCATCACATGCTGTGAAGGTAAGCAGGCAAGATTACCTTTTTCACACAAAGGCAAGAGGTGTGAAAATGTGCTTGAAATTGTTCATGCGGACCTTTGTGGGCCGATGGAACAGGTCTCTTTGGGCCAAGCAAGATATTTTTTGCTTTTTGTTGATGACTTCAGTAGAATGGCTTTTGTCTACTTCCTCAAGGCCAAAAATCAAGCTTTAAAGTATTTCAAGGAGTTTAAAGTTCTTGTTGAAACACAAACAGGAAATAAACTGAAAGTTTTAAGAACAGATAATGGTAGGGAGTTCTGTTCTGTGGAATTTGATGACTATTTAAAGACAAATGGAATAGTTCATCAAACAACAAACCCGTATACACCAGAACAAAATGGTCTTTGTGAACGACTAAATAGAACAGTTGTGGAGAGAGCTCGATGTCTTTTGTTTGAAGCGAATCTTGATAAAAGATTTTGGGCAGAAGCAGTCAATACTGCTGTCTATTTACGGAATAGAACGCTAGCTTCGGGTCTACAAAAAACACCATATGAGTTATGGAGTAATAAAAAACCAGATCTCAGCCACGTTCGGATATTTGGAAGTCGTGCAATGGTCCATGTTCCTAAAGCAAAGAGAACCAAATGGGATAAAAAATCTGAAGTATATATCATGATTGGTTACGCAGAAAATACCAAGGGCTATAGATTATATAATCCAAGGTCAAAGAGTATTACTACTAGTAGAGATGTTTTCATTATGGAGGAAACAAACTCAGATATAGTACAAGCAGTGGTAAAAGATAATAAAGACATTGAACCTATTATTGAAGATAAAGAAGTGGAAAATGATACCACTTTGAGTCCAGAAAAAGATAGCTTAATCTCTGAACGGGATGATACATATATACCATATGCGACTACTAGCTCGTCTAGCTCGGAAGAATTCTGTGATAGCAAGTCTCTGTGTGATGAAGCTGAAAGCTTAGAACAAGAGTTTGCTGACATTGGGAAGAGAGAAAAAAGAAAACCAGACAGGTATGGATATGGTAATATATGTAAAATTGATGAAGGCTTGGATGAGAACAATTTCACATATGAGGAGGTTATGAGTGGACCTGAACGAGAGCAGTGGTGCAGTGCCATGGAGGAAGAGCTAAAATCCTTTGAAGAAAACGAAGCTTGGGAATTAGTGAGCAAACCAAGTGATGCTAAGGTGGTGCAGTGCAAGTGGGTGTATAAAAAGAAATTAAATGTTAATAACACAGTGCGATATAGAGCAAGATTAGTGGCAAAAGGTTTCACACAACGTGAAGGCATAGATTATAAAGAAACTTTTTCACCAGTGCTTAAATTTTCCACTTTAAAATTGTTATTTGCTTTGAGTGTTAAATTAGACCTTAATATATGCCATTTAGATGTAATTACAGCTTTTTTAAATGGCCACTTAGATGAGACTGTTTATATGCAGTTACCTCAGAATTTTAAATGTGATATGGTTCAGAATAAAGTTTTAAAATTAAAAAGGGCCATATATGGGTTAAAGCAGTCAGCTAGGGCCTGGTATAAGCAGGTTGATGATTATTTACAAAAGTTGGGGTATCAAAAGTCATTGTATGAACATTGTTTGTTTGTAAAATTATCTGAAAATGTTAAAACATTAGTGGCTTTGTTTGTTGATGATTTCTTCATATTTTATAACTGTAATAAAGAAGTAGAATATTTGAAGGGTCAATTAAGCAAAAGATTTAAGTTAAAAGGTCTAGGTCAGTTAAGACAGTGTCTAGGTATGACTATTAAGATACAGAAAGATTGTATTTCTATTGATCAAGAGAAGTTTATTGATAAATTATTGTATAAATTTTGCCTGGAAAAATGTAAAAATGTAGAAACTCCTATGGAAATTAATTTGAAATTGAAAAAAGAAAAGAAATTAAATTCAAATTTTCCTTATCAACAACTAATAGGGAGCTTAATGTATCTGTCAGTTTTGACTAGACCTGACATCTCATATTGTATTAGTTATTTAAGTCAATTTAATAACTGTAATACAGAAACACATTGGAAACATGCTAAAAGAGTTTTAAAATATTTAAGTTGTACAAAGTCATTTGGCTTAAAATATGTTAAAAATAAATTAGATTTAATTGGTTTCGCTGATGCTGATTGGGCATCTGATAATTTAGATAGAAGATCTTATACAGGATATTGTTTTGTATATTCAGGTTGTCTAGTATCTCATGAAAGTAGAAAGCAACAGACGGTGGCTTTGTCAAGCACCGAAGCTGAATACATGGCTGTATGTGAAGCTAGTAAAGAGGCAATTTTCTTAAAGAATTTATTATGTGAATTAACTAACAGACCAGATAATATGCCTATTTTGATGTATAATGACAGCCAAAGTGCTTTAAAACTTACTGAAAATTCTGTATATCATAGACGTAGCAAACATATTGATATAAAATTTCATTTTATACGGGAAGCAGTATGTAATAAATTTGTTAAATTAGAATATTTAAAGAGTTCTGAAATGCCAGCTGATTTATTGACTAAAAGTCTGTCTAAAATTAAACATTATTATTTTATGAATAAGATGGGTGTGGTGGCATTACACAAGCAATATACTCATAACATTGTTTTGTTTGATATTGTTTAATAAACATATTTTAGATTATTTAGTTAAGTGGTGGTATTGTTATTAATTGTAACTAAATGATTAAAATATTACTAGTGGCGACATTTAGCTATATGTGTACTTCCTTACCATCTGTCAAAGTCATATTCTTTCTCTAATAAACTACTATCCAATGTCCATGCGTTTTATTAGAAATAAAAGGGAGAGGGACCAGAGATTGAAGGGATAGACTTAATGGTATTAGTTTTAATATTTTGATTTAAAAAGATAACATTCGCGAAGTGTTTATTAATTTCGTTGAGATCCGTTCTGTCGCCTAAAGTAGTAGATTTCCGTGAGCGTCCAATACCCATTGAGTCTAGGAACTTCCAAACACTAGCAGGATTGCAATTTTCTATGGAATTGTAGATAAAAGTGCGTTGTGCATCTCTGCAAGTTTTGTTACATCGGTTCCGTAGTGTTTTGAACCTGTTAAGGTTTTCTTCAGTAGGATTTCTTTTGTATTTTGATTTAGCCGAGTTACGTTTTGCCATAAGTGTTTTAATATCTTCCGTTAGCCAGGGGGCAGGAAGATGCTTGAGTTTTATTGGTCGAAGTGGAGCGTACACGTCAAAAAGCTCAATTAAAAGAGAGTTAAATATAATATTTTTTTCATTTACAGTCGGAGCATTTAATACACTCTCCCAATCTATTTTATTTAGATCTTGTAAGAAAGCTTCGTTATTAAAATTTTTAAAGCTTCTACGCATGATTATAGTGGGTTTAATTTTCGGTATACGACTTTTATAAGCCATATATATAAGATCGTGATAGGAGAACGCTTCGGCACACAGCTGACCATAAGTAGCAACTCGCTCATTCGAAGAAACAATCATTAAGTCTAATTGTGACGGAGTAGTATTAGGGAAGAAGTGGGTAGCGTTAGTGGGAAGAAGATTAAGATTAGCACTTTTAATAATATTTTCTAATCGACTAGCACGCAACACATTATTTATTTATAATTTAAAATGTTATTAATTTGTTTAAACTATTTTTAATGAAAATTTATATAGGAGCAATTTAAAAAACGTTATAACTTTTTGGCACCTACCCACCGAAAAAAGTGTTAGAACTCTCTATTTTGGCCTAATTTCAAGACTCAATGCGTACTTTATATTGTTACTAGCGCGAAGAAATGAAAATAATTCATTCCACCATATGGAATCAAACTAACAACCGTCGCATTTACTGTAAGATCGCTGCGTTACGACGGCCTAATAATGATAATAAATAATAAAACTCCTTAAGTATACATTTCAAATAAATTGCCAAAATAACAAATCCTCAAACAACAAAAATCTATTATATTTCTTCGCTTTATACTAAGTAAATAAAATCATCGACCAGAAAGCTAACATTTACTTCTTATTATTTATGAAAACAATAAACGATACATTGTGTGTTGAAATAGAAATTTCTTTATGTACATTAGAGATTTATCCGAACCGTTGTGGAGCAGACTGTTGGTTCGATTCCAATTCGTGGGATTAAATGTTTAATATTTTCGTTTCGTCATCCGGTAACAAAGTAAAGTGCGTCGTTGACATCAGCCACTAAAAACGCAATACTTAAAGAATCCGACGTAAAGTGGTGAATGGAGTGTCTTATTAAGAAACCTCACCTCATACAAGCCTCTGTGCTACGACTGGTCACAATGTAATATGTGTAACAAAAATTCGAAACAAACGCAAATGGAACAAGTTATTATGGAAAAAAATAGAAAAAAATGAGAAAATAGAATAAAATTTTATTTTTAAAAGATTTTTTAGTGGCCCTACATTTAGTGATTAAAAACAGAAATGCAAAACCTCATCATATTAGTCATAGTCGATCATCAATTTGAAATTTAGAATCTTTATTCAATCGATTAAGTTTATTTTTATTTTTGTTAAAATAAAATAAACATAATAATACCTCCACACTCGAAAATTGGAAGGATAGTGGGAAACTAAGTGTCTTAACACTAGGTTCCGTTTGTCAATCCTACTATAAATTTATATAAACATGCGAAACTTATTCAAAGATAATTTTTCTATTAACTTTAACGTAAAATATTCTTAGTACTTAGTACTTACTTAAACAAGAACCTGAACTTAGTTCGAGTAATTAGAGTACGAGCAAACTTTACACGAGATGAGTGAAGACGTCTACAAGTCAATATACCTCTACAGCCTGAATAGAGAGGTCACCTACATAGAGACAGGTCACGGAGTTAAACAGGTTCTATGAGGCTTTCACGTTAAATGCGAGGCTTTTGACATTTTGTAAGGAACAATGAAATATTTAAAGACTTTAATGTGCCATTTTCTGAGTAAGTGATTATAGGACATGTTATGTTCGTGGCGCCGCTGCACGAAGTGTGACTGTAAAACCGACTGGTTGTGGGTTCGATCCCCACTCGAGGAAATGAAATATTTACTTAAATGTATATTTCCATTTCTTCGCTCTAGTGTCGAGGCAAAGCGCAGCGTTGAGTTCTGCCACTCAATACGCAATGCCCTCAGAATTCACCAGAAAGTGGGGAATGGAGTATCTTAAGACTAGGTTCCCTATGCCTACCCTGCTGTGTGCGGGATACAGCGTGAAGATGATTTTGATTATTTTTTTATGTTTGAAAAACAATTTTTATTTTTTTTCTTAGCTTCACTGAATTGCGCCTAGTGTTAAACACTTCGTTCTCCAATCGCTTTCCAATATTCGATTTGGGTTGTTGAATGGCGTATTCACTATTTTGGAACATCGCCCTCATTTACTCTTTCGTTCGCTTAAAAAATATGTGAATATAAATTATTTTGTTTGATAAAATTGCTACAATACCTATAAATGTTTTATTGTCTCGGTAAAACTTTGAATGATAGTAGATTACGAAAATTATTAAGATTAGTGAATATATAATTGTTTTGTTAAGCGGGTAAACGTATAAATATTACATAAGAAGTATATTCCAGCTGTACTATAACGGTAAAAGAGAAAATTTTCTATATTTTTCCATAATATATTCCATATTTATATCAAATATTGTAAAACAAACCCCACTGGGTAAGTTAGATAAATTATTTTAATGCAATACTTGTTCGCGACGCGATTGCACACCAATAACAGTTTAGGAGATAAGTTGGTTGAATCAGTTTGTAGCGTTTTCCGATAGCGTTAGTTTTCAAGCTACGAACAGTAATAATAATAATAATAATAAGCCTTTTATTTCACATATCACTTTTTTTTTTTACAAATGTTGTTAGTAGTGTTAGTTAAATATTAGTAACATTTAATATCATATAAATTAGTAAATTAGTTTGTTAGTTATTAAAGTTATTATTAGATTTTGGTGATATGGATCCCATTTTCTTGGGTATAGGCCTCCTCCATTTCGCTCCACAACTTTCTGTTTTTCCCCAGAGTTATCCAATTTTGTCCAGCAGTTTTTTTAATACCGTCAGCCCACCGGCTAATTGGTCTACCAACATATCTTTTCCCAACTGGACCCTTCCATCTTGTTGTTTGAATTGTCCATCTATTATCAGTATAACGTGATATGTGCCCAGCCCACCGCCATTTTAATATCAGGGCTTGGGTGAATGCATCCAATATATTAGTTTTTTGTCTTATCTTATGATTGTTAACTCTTTGTATTTTTCTTATTTTTAATATGTTTCTCTCCATTTTTCGCTGAGTTACCTTGATTTTTTGTTCTGTTTGTTTTGTATGAATCCAAGTTTGACAGCCATACAAAAGAGTGGGTGAGATGCAAGTGTCCATGACAGTCTTTTTCATTTTCAAATTAAAATTACCTTTTAAAATCTCTTTAAGTGACCAAAACTTCTTCCATGCTATTTTACTTCTTCTTTCTATTTCTTCTTCATTACTTGTTTTTCTAAACGATATTTGTTTCCCTAAATAAATATAATTATCTACATATTCTATGTTATTTCCTTCTATTATAATATCTCTCTTTAGGCTGTTTGTCATTATTTTCGTTTTACAAGGGTTCATTTCTAAGCCAACTTTGTAGCTTTCTTGATTTAGCATGCTTATCATTGTTTCTAATTCTTCAGGTTGTTCCGATAATATAGCAATATTATCAGCAAATCTAAGGTGGCTCATATAATTTCCGTCTATATAAATTCCCCCTTGTGCCCACGTTACTTTTCGAAACACATATTCTAAAACAGCAATAAAAAGTTTTGGCGACAGAGGATCTCCCTGTCTTACTCCCCTTTGTATATCTATCTGAATTCCCCTGTTTTCTAATTTCACTTTACTAGTGCTATTTCTATATATGTTTTTTATTATATTTATATATGTTTTACAAACATTGGACATTTCTAGTGCCTTCCAAATTGAACTGTGGCTTATGCTGTCAAACGCCTTAGTATAGTCAATAAATGCTATGTATAGGCTTCTATTGAACTCTCTATACTTTTCTATCACTTGTTCCAATGATTGTATGTGATCAATTGTACTAAAACCCGAGCGAAATCCGGCTTGTTCTATAGGTTGTTGTATGTCAATATCGTGTGTTATGCGTTTTAATAAAATTGATGTAAAAAGTTTATACATAGTTGCAAGAAGACTGATGGGCCTGTAATTTATTATATCCAGTGGGTTCCCTTTTTTGTACAATAAGATAATGTCCGATGTACACCATTGCTTTGGGATGGTTTCTGTGTTAAGTATCAGATTGAATAGTTGAGTGAGATGAGGTATCAGGATAGTGGCACCCAATTTTAAAGCCTCATTGGTTATACCATCAGGTCCTGGACTTCTTTCTGATTTTAAGTGTTTAATGTTATCGTAAACCTCTTTCTCACTGATTGGTTCAATCGTCATATTGGATGTCATTTCATTTTGTATGTTTTCTTCCACTAGTTTGTCATCATCTCTTCTTTTATATAATTCTTTGTAAAATGTTGTCGCAAGGTTTGCCACGTCTTTCCTAGTTCTTGTTTCTTTTGAATTATATTTAAGTTTTAATATCCAGGGTTTGTGCAAATTTAATTCTTTTGCAGCTCTTTTCGTACTTCTGTAATTATCTAAATTTTTTGTAATAACATTGTGCCTGTGCTTGGCGTAGTCTTTCCTAATTGATTTATTTGTGTCTTTAAATAGTAGTGTAAGTTTATTTCTTGTGTTTTTGTCTTTGTTTTTAACTAAAATTAGCTCAGTGCGTTGTTTTATAAGTTCTTTCGTACTATTGCTAAGAATCGAGTTTTCTTTATCATTTTTGTTGACATTTATCTTTTTTAAACTATTTAATATTGTTTCTTCAAGTAAATTATAGTACATTTGTACATCATTTTGATTCATTGTCAAGTTTTCAATGTTAACTTTCAATTCATTAGTAAACCTTCCTTTTTCTTCTGATGATTTTAACTTACTAAATGTGGGTCTAAAATTCGTTCTTGTCTTTTTTGGAGTATTTAAATTTACTGTTGCTCTCACAAGCCTATGATCAGAAGCAAAGTTGATCTTGTTTATTACTTCTATATTTGTAATGGACTTTGGCTTGTTTGTCATTATAAAATCTATCTCATTCTTAAATTTTTGGTTAGGAGAAATCCAGGTCCATTTTCTATTATCTTTCTTTTTGAAAAACGTATTCATAATTGCTAATTTGTATTCAAAAGCATATTCTATTAACCTTTTGCCTCTTTCATTTCGTTCGCCGTAACCATATTTACCCATTATCAGATCTTCTTCTAGTTTTCGGCATCCTATTTTGGCATTTAGATCACCTATAACTATTAGGAAGTCATCAGCAAGAAGATGTGCCTTTTTAATATCATTGTAGAAGGAATCCATTTCTTCTTCACTTGATCTCTCTGTGGGTGCATATAGCTGAACTATTGACATGCTTGTTCCTTCAAATTTTAATTGTAATAGGGCTACTCGTTCTGATATCCCTAGGAAGTTAATTATATTGTTTTTATGTTTTTTCTTTATCAAAAATCCTACTCCATGATGACCTTTGCGTTTTCCTGTGTAGCATAAAATATAATCTTGATATTCTTCTATTGCGTGACCCATTCTTCGAACTTCTGACAGCCCTAAAATATCAAATTCTATATTTTCAAGGGCAAACGATAGTTGTAGGTATCGTTCTATTGATGCCAGAGATCTTACATTGAAAGTACAGATTTTTAATATATTTTTATTATGTTTTGTATTTATTTTAATATTTGCGAGTGGAGGGTAGTAGTCTAATTTCCCACGATGACCAGTCGTCTTGGGAAATACTATGTTAAAATTATTTTGGTTAAATTTTTGCTTGTTCCGGTGGCTAACGTCCGTATCCTATAATAATTTTCCTGCTGGAGAAGAGGAGAGTGAGTTGCTTCTGACTCTCATTATATCAAATGCATTTTTTTTGTTATTACTCGAAGTTAGTGAAACTTGTTTTCGTGGTTTTTCAGGGGATATTGTTAAATTTCGTTTACGAGTTGCTATGTGAGATGTTCCTTCTTTAATAATTAACTTATCATAATTTATGATGGCGTAGTTCCCTTTTTTCCTCTCTTCTATAAGCTTAACCTGTAACTCTTTCCTTTTTTCCTGAACTTCTTTAGGATAATCTTCGGAGGCATAAATATCTTTTAAATATTTCTTGTTTTTCATTACTTCCTTTTTTTTCCAATTATTAATAAAAGATATCAATACTGGTCTTCCCTTATTATTTACTTTGTTGACTTTTCCAATTCTCTGTATTATATTTATGTCTCTGTTATCAAGATTAATTTTTAAATCTTTTTTTATTTTTTCTACCACTTCGTTCTACGAACAGTATACGTTAGTAATTGATGGTTTCCTATCGTTGTGCCGGTATTATTGGCTTTTATAGTTTTGATTTTGTTTTGCTTCACCTTATATCCCGCATGTAAAAAAGTAGACAGAAGGAAAAGCTTAGAATCTGGAAAATTTTTGAAAAACGTGTTTCGGATATTAACGTTGCTTTTTTCCAGAGCCAGGAAATGAAGATAATTCCTTCCATCGAGTGGGAATTGAACCCACAACTGTCGTATTTACAGGGACTGTACCACATACATAGTGCATATTATATTAGTTTATATTTAATTTCAACCCTCCACTATTTGTAATTAAACGTGTAATGAAACATTATTATATTTGAGGGTATTTCGATGTTGAGTTTATAATTTATTGTTCTTTGTAATTAAACTATATTGTGTCGGAATTAACATTAGCTCGGTTTGTGATGCGGTTATGTTATTACTATTTTCAATTTTAATTAGTAAGGTAAGATTTTTTTGTGTTTTCACGTATATAGTAGGGAAGACAGAGGAAACTGAGTGTTAAACACGGAGTGGCCGCTTTTCAATTGAAATCGACATGCAGGTGTTTCAAGAGACAGATTCCAACGCCGCACTTTATTTTATCCAACTGGAGAATTGTAGAAAAACACTGCGTTGATTTCTGGCAGTCAATATCTATGTAATGACTCGAAAGGTTGGCAACGGATTGTTTCATCATAGCCTCCTACACGGGGGATGGAGCGAGAAGCTAAAAAATATATAAAAAAATATTAGTAATTATCTTTTCGATGATATTTTGAAAATGTTTTCATATATTTTTTTTAGCTTCATTCTCTTTGTGTGGGAACACATAGCAGGATAGGCAAAGGGAACCTGGGAACCTACTTACCTAACATGTTAAGTTACCTAACACTCTATTCCACACATTCTGTCAAATACTGGTGTTGTTGCGAGTTTAGTGGCGGAAATCAACGTCGCGCTTTACCTCGTTAACAGAGCGATTTCATCAAGTGGGAATCGAACTCCAAACCTGTCATATTTATACATAATGCGCCACGACTGGCTGCGAAAAAATACATAAAACAACAAAAACAAGCAAATAAAAACATTTACTAAATTACCTAGTTCAAGAGCGTAACAAGCCTATTATAATTATTCGACATCAGCGACCTCAAACATTAATATACAGGCGTTAATTAAACAACACTTTGGTTCTAACTAATTTTCAAATTTTGTACTTAATTTATACGTATTGTGGCTTATATAGGTGATAGCTTTGTCTTTAAAAGTAGACAAAATTTAGGTTAATCTTCTGTAAAAGCAACGGTTGTGGATTCTTCTTCGGAAATCGGGCGGTGCATGGGAAAAGGAGGAGATACAAAGTTTCCTTTGTCTGCTTCTATATCTATCAGCAGCGATAAAGCATAAAGTGAAAAATAAACTGTACTATTAAAAAAATACTTTACTTACTTGAAATATGTTTCAAATTTTCCACTAAAGAATTTTAAAGTAACAATAAAAGCGACGTTAATTAGCTTTTAATCTGGCCAAGAATTGCTAAAGATAAAAATGTGTGAAGTTAAATATCTATATATATAAAAGGACTGAAGGATGGTAGAAACGTGAAATTTGGGCAGATGTTTATTTTCGTATTCTGGACATCCACTAAGAAGGGAATTTGAAAAATTTTTATCCTAAAGGGATGAAATAGGGGTTGAAAGTTTGTATGGAATTTTTTTTTAATCTGTACCGATTTTTATAAAATTTGAAATTCAGACTCTTAAAAATATTTAATTGAACACATGTTTCATGATTTTTAAGAATTCACCCCCTAAGGGTTCAAATAAGGGGTTGAAAGTTTATATGGAAAAATCTTTAAATTGCCACTGATTTTTATAAAAAATTAAATTCAGACTGTTAAAAATATTTTATTGAACACGTGTTTCGTGGGTTTTTTAGAATTCACTCCTAATAAGCGAGCGAAGCCGCGCGCGCCCTCTAGTTTTGCATAAAACAATTGTGACGTGAAAAAATACTTTAGTTTTCCATAGACTACGCATGGGCTGCCCATCACGTGTAGAATGAGGAGGTGAAAGCAGTACCTGTGACTTGTGATAAGAGTGTAGGCTTAAGGGAACCTATTAAAATGAGCATTAGCACTCGCTTCCACTATACGAACATGGAATGTGTTATGAATACCATTCTTTCAAATGCAAAATTGTATTCTTAACATTCTTTCAATCGAAGCTTGAATCTAAAATTACTGCTTTTAATGAAACTTATCCTTTATTCTCTGCTATTTCATCTGCATCTTTCAATTCAACATTTCTATTTGTTAATAATAAACGCTTATAAAGCAGAGCGATAAAGAAAGGAATTTCTGAAATTACTACAGTAAAGGAATTTTAAAAATAGAATTTTCCATTTTCCATCTTATATACAAAGGTAAACAAAGTTGCGAGCGACCAGTCATGAAGCAAGGGTAGAAGCGTGCGACTTGTAACAGTATGTACCTTTGGTTATGATGTAGTTAAATAAATTGAAAAAAAATAATAAATGATATTGATATGCATGGCAATACAGATAATTCAATCATGGCAATACAAATAAATAATAACAATCAACATATTTTTAATATAATATTGGTCTAGAGTATTTTTGTATGAACGGCCCGAGTGTCGCAACCGTTGTTTTATATGTTAAGGCCAGTGGTGACACAGCGGCACAAAGTGTGACTGTAAAACTAACTGGTTGTGGGTTCGATCCCCTCTCGAGGAGATGAAATATTTACTTAAATGTATATTTCCATTTCTTCGCTCTGGTGTCGAGGAAAAGCGCGGCGTTGAGCTCTGCCACTCAACACGCAATGTGAAGTTACTTTATGTAACTGGAATCCTTAACCTTCTGATAGCTATCTTATCAGAAAGATACCTTCTGATAGCATATTATAAAACTATGTTACCTATCTAAAAAGATCCGTCCGAGCCAAAGAATTATTCCATATATGCTTAAATAAAAAATGTTCATGAAATTAGTTGCAGATTGTAAACGAGTCAGGCTGTGACTATTAGTTCGATTCCCACTCGAGGAAATCAATACTTTCTTTTTCCTCGCTTTAGTAACGAGGCAAAGCGCGGCGGTGAGTTCCGCCAGAACTCTGGAGTCGTTGTATATACTCGTATACTCAACATGCAATAGCTCGAGAAAGAGATAAAGATCTCAGGTTCCCTTTGCCTACCCTGCTACATGCAGGATACAGGTTGAAGCTAAAAAGAAATATTGTAGTATAAAAGAGATTAGAGGCATCGAAGCATCTAATTTATAAAGACTTCGCAACGTACAGAGGACGGATACATGCATAATACACGGCCAATTTGCATAGCCAATAAGCCGTACGAGTAACGGCTAAGTATACATTCACTTACTTGATTAAATATCAAAGCAAGCGTATGATGACGATATGAGTTTGTAGGAACAATAGATTTTTTAGTTTGAGATTTGAAAATTGAGATTGTGTGGATTTCTTGAATTTTCTATGTTGAGTGGTGGAACTCAACGCTATACTTTGCCTTAAATCTCTATATATAATAAGACAGTAAAAATATTTTGTCTGTACATTTAGTAATTTTGACTGAAATGGATAGAGGGACACTTAAAAAGACTAATAGAAAGCAAAAAGATTTTTTTTGAATTTCTTGTCTGTCTGTCTGTCTGTCTGTCTGTCTGTCTGTCTGTCTGTCTGTCTGTCGACATATTGTTGTCCGCATTTTTCTCTGAAACTACTGAACCGATTTACTTGAAAATTTCACCAATTGCTTTGTTTTAACTCAATTTAGGTTCTAAAGTTTGGTTCATCAAAATCGGTTCATTAAAAAAAAAGTTATCGTCATTTGAATGAACTCAAGGCATTAGCTTGCCAGAGAATGTTATATAGAAATCGCGCTGGCTAAAGAATGACGTTCGAAACGTCTGGGTTATATGATTGTTGATAAAAATATATATTTTTGAAGCACTATTATATAATATTTTATACAATAAAGTAAACAAAATTTAATTGTTAGTGGAGATTACCTTCATTAATCATAACAGTTAAGTTTAAGTCGTAATTAATTCAACACAGAGATAAGGAACGATCTTGAAAGAAATATCAAGTAAATACAAAGATTTTTTGGTTGGTTCGTTCATATAATATATGTAACTAATTTAAAAACTGTACAGGAGTTAATATGCAATTATTACAGTTATTTTATAAAGAATATTATGAATCCTTCAAATCAATAATTTAACATTTAAGGCTGTTTCTGAATGAGTAAATAGAATTATTCACTGACAATAGGTAAAAGAACATAAAGTTACAAAAATATATACGTGTAATAAATAATTAGCTTTATATATATTTTATAAATATCAAATATCAATCAACAATGGTCGTATTTTTTTATCTAAAACAATCAAAGATTCCTTGACGATAATGTCGTAAAAAAAATATATATTTGAAGCACTATCTCTTCTCTATATATAATAAGACAGTAAAAATATTTTGTCTTTACAATTTTTATTTTCATTATAGACCATTAAAGATTTTACCGTTACACGCCGTTACATTATATGCCTATAAAAATTTCAAGCTTTCGCTAGATGGCACTGTCTCATTTTAATCAATTTCTACATCGCGCTATTGAAATGTTTTCAAATAAAGTATAAATACAAGAACATGTTTACATTACATCAAGAATTCTGTTTCTTGATTGGCGTTGAATTGTTGAAATTTCTTTAGGATATTGTTATTTGATGACTTTGGTTTTGGTTTCTGGATTTTGGTTTCGCTCTGCGGTTTGGTTTTGGTGTTAATAGGTAGGATTTATTTCACGACTGACGTATATTGCTATTATCATTGGATTTTCTTATGCTTACGACTTAGGATTTAGTTGCTGTAATTGCCTTACTTCATAACGGTCTTCCGATTAGTGTTGCCGAATTATCGATAGTTTCGCGATCGATAGTTTTAATCTAAAAAAGCCTATACGATCGATACAACAATCGATAGTATCGATCTTATCGATACTATCGATTCTATCGATAGTTTAGAAGAATACAATACAATCGGCTAAGTGCAATACTATCGATACTATCTGTAGTATCGTATCTCCTAATCGGAAATTAATCAATACAATCGATAGTATCGATACTATTAAATGTCTAGGATACAATAGTATCGATTAAATCTATAGTATCGATACCATCGATTATTTTGCACTATCGATTATATGCTAATTTACGATAGTATTGAGTATGATTCTTAAGCTGAATTACAAGATGAAATGAAAAGAACAAAATACGTTTTTATTATATTTATAATAACGTATGAATAAGCAATTAGATACGTACTTCAACTAAGATGTTTCTTATATCATATTGATTGGTTACTAAACATGAAAATAATAAGCAATACTATCGCAAATTAGCAAGCAATCGATAGTTCACAATAATCGATAGTATCGATACTATCGATACTGTCGATTTTATCGTTTCCTAGAAATTCAATAGTATCGATACTATCGATAGTATCGATGTCTTTCTGATTTGGAGATACGATACTATCGATAATATCGATAGCATTGCATTTGTCCGATAGTATTGTACCCTTTTGAACTATCGATATTTTCGATACTATCTCTTTAATCGATACTATCGATTTTAATATCGATAGTCCTTCTATCGGACTACTATCGATAGAATATCGAATTCCGATCGATAGTCCACTATCGATCGGCAACACTACTTCCGATTTATTATTATATTATTTCAAATTTATTATTGCTTCCCAAATAAGTTTTAGTGTTGTTCATGTTCATAGAATAAATTACCAAATTATTATTCATATTTCTGGATTATTTAAAGTAAATTGCATTTTGCACTTATAAAAATGACTAGGAAGAGGTCAAACCTATCTCGAAATAGCAGAGAAGCGAAACGAAAAAGGATGATGAGGTCTCAAGAGTCTATCGAAGAAAGACAGAAACGATTTAGTGCTAATCGGGAGCGCTACTCTCGCTCTCGCTCTTTGGAGACTTTAACTGAGAGGCAGGCTAGACTGCGTGCTAGCCGTGAGCGGAATGCATCAACTCGCGTCTCTGAAAACTTAAGCCGAAGAGAAATGCGACTAATTGCTGACCGAGAGTGGCATGCGGTGTCGCGCGCTTCGGAAACGTTTACCGAAACGCAGGCTCGGCTGAGTGTTGACCGAGAACGTCATACATTGTCTCGCGCTTCGGAAACGTTTACTGAAACGCAATCTCGGCTGAGTGTTGACCGAGAACGTCATGCATTGTCTCGCGCTTCGGAAACGTTTACCGACACGCAATCTCGGCTGAGTGCTGACCGAGAACGTCATGCATTGTCTCGCGCTTCGGAAACGTTTACCGAAACGCAATCTCGGCTGAGTGCTGACCGAGAACGCCATGCATTATCTCGCGCTTCGGAAACGTTTACCGACACGCAATCTCGGCTGAGTGCTGACCGAGAACGTCATGCATTGTCTCTCGCTTCGGAAACGTTTACCGAAACGCAATCTCGGCTGAGTGCTGACCGAGAACGCCATGCATTATCTCGCGCTTCGGAAACGTTTACCGACACGCAATCTCGGCTGAGTGCTGACCGAGAACGTCATGCATTGTCTCGCGCTTCGGAAACGTTTACCGAAACGCAATCTCGGCTGAGTGCTGACCGAGAACGCCATGCATTATCTCGCGCTTCGGAAACGTTTACCGACACGCAATCTCGGCTGAGTGCTGACCGAGAACGTCATGCATTGTCTCGCGCTTCGGAAACGTTTACCGAAACGCAATCTCGGCTGAGTGCTGACCGAGAACGCCATGCATTATCTCGCGCTTCGGAAACGTTTACCGACACGCAATCTCGGCTGAGTGTTGACCGAGAACGTCATGCATTGTCTCGCGCTTCGGAAACGTTTACCGAAACGCAATCTCGGCTGAGTGCTGACCGAGAACGTCATGCATTGTCGCGCGCTTCGGAAACGTTTACCGAAACGCAATATCGATTAGGAGTGGGTAGAGAGAACTACGACCGTACGCGTCAACTACATGCCATTTTTTTAGAAAGTGAGAGAGAAAGAATGAATACATTGAGAAGCGAAGAAACGGAAGAACAACGTCAACGTCGCTTGAACGTTGATCTACTGCAACACTCATTGAACAGAGCCTCGATATCATCTGAAGAATCGGTCGTATCTCAAAATATGAATATGGAGCATGATTTACTCCCTTGGGTTGACAAAGAAAAAAGTGCCTTTACGTATTCGCCTGTGATTGATTACGCTGAAAACGCTTCACTTGGGGAAAAAGTAATTTGTCGGTTCTGTGACGCAATTAAGTGGAGAAAAGAGACTATCGGCATGTGTTGCACAAATGGAAAAGTTTATTTTGAAATTTTTCAAAACCCTCCCGATTTGTTATTGGCTCTATTGAATGGTGAACATCCAAATTCGAAACACTTCATAGAAAATATACGTGCATTTAACAATGCCTTTCAAATGACGTCATTCGGTGCAAAACAAATATTAGCAGGATCATTTATGCCAACATTTAAAGTTCAAGGCCAAGTTTACCACTTTATTGGTTCATTATTACCTGAAAATGAGCCAAAATTTTTACAAATATATTTCGTGTCTGATTACCAAGAACAGGCAAGGATAAGAAACCAACATTTTCCTCAACTACAAAGCAATCTCATTACTCTCCTACAAAATATGCTGCACCAAGTGAACCCATATGTACACAGTTTTAAAGCTGCGTTAGAATTGGTTCCTCAAGGGCAACGCAATGATTACAAATTTGTAATTAACGCAGATAATCGACCTCCAGGTGAACACCGTGGCAGGTACAATGCCCCTGTAGCCGATGAAGTTGCAGCAGTTTTAGTAGACGAAGAATGTCACCGTCGCGACATTGTTTTACGTACGCAAAATGATCAGTTAAAACGTATTTGTGAAACACACCGATCGTACGACGCTTTGCAATACCCGTTAATCTACTGTCGTGGTGAAGACGGTTACAATTTTGAATTATATCAAGTGAACCCCGAAACGAAAGAGCCTAATCTTAACAAAAAGTTGTCAGCCCAACAATTTTATGCGTACATATTACAAATAAGACATAATCAATTCATCTATTTACATAGATTCAGAGGATTATTCAGTCAGTTTTTGTCGATATGTACGCAAAAATTGAGACTGAGCGTTTAGTTTACATTAACACGAATCAAAGAAGGTTGCGTGCTGAGGAATACGTGCACTTACGTGACGCAATGCACGAAGATGGTGATTCGGACAATTTAGGCCGTTTAGTAATATTACCGTCCAGTTTCACAGGCGGGCCACGCTACATGCACGAGCGTACGCAAGATGCTTTCTGCTATGTGCGAAATTATGGCCGACCAGATCTATTTATCACATTTACTACAAATAGGAAGTGGAAAGAAATCACTGATGAGCTATTGCCAGGCCAACAACCATATGACCGACATGATGTTATTGCCAGGGTTTTCCATTTAAAATTGAAATTGTTAATAAATTTGCTCACAAAAGAAAACGTTTTTGGGTCAGCTTTGTGTTTCATGTACAGCGTTGAGTGGCAGAAACGCGGACTCCCACATGCACATATCCTTCTATGGCTGCAGGAAAAAATTCGTCCCAATGACATAGATGTATTGATAAGCGCTGAATTTCCTAATCCTGATGAGGACCCAGTGCTGTATACTATCGTAAAAACGCATATGGTGCATGGCCCATGTGGTATCATGAACAGGAATTCTCCCTGTATGAGAGATGGTCGCTGTACAAAAAGATATCCCCGTGCACTGACAGAACAGACAGTAACAGGTGAAAATGGATATCCTTTATATCGACGTCGTTCATCAGAACAAGGTGGTTTTACAGCTGAAATTGGGCCACAGCAAATCACTGTTAATAATAATTGGGTTGTTCCCTATTCACCTTTGCTATCCAAAATATTCAATGCGCACATTAATGTTGAAATGTGCAATAGTGTTGAGGCAATAAAGTATATATGTAAATATGTAAACAAGGGGAGTGACCAAGCGTCATTTGCTTTGCAAGACAGGAATGAAGTCACCAGATATCAGACGGGACGTTATATAAGTACTTCTGAAGCTATATGGCGAATACTGGCATTCAATATTCATGAACGTTATCCCACAGTAATGCATTTGAGCGTTCATTTGGAAAACGGGCAACGGATATACTTCAACCCAGAAAATGCAAGAGACCACGTTGACAATCCACGGCAAACGACCCTTCTAGCATTTTTCACGTTATGTCAAGAAGATGATTTTGCAAAAACGTTAACTTATGATAAAGTGCCCGCTTATTACACTTACAATAAGCAGAGAGGTATTTTTAACCGACGTCGACGTGGCACTCCTGTAGGGGAATTTCCAGGGATATACAAAGATGCTGCCTTGGGAAGAGTATACACTGTTCATCCCAGCAATGGTGAATGCTATTATTTGCGGTTGTTACTGCACAATGTACCAGGGCCCACTTCTTTTGCGTTTTTAAGAACAATTAACGGTGTAGAGTATACTACGTTCCAAGCAGCTTGCAGAGCACTTCACTTGCTTGAAGGCGATGAACACTGGGATAACACCCTCGAAGAGGTGTGTGTTAGTTATTCACCAGACCGATTGCGTCATTTGTTTTCTGTAATGTTGGTGTTTTGTGGCCTTTCCGATCCATTGGCTTTATGGGAAAAATACAAGACGAATCTTTCTGAAGATTTTTTACACAGTCTGAGGCTAAATTCGAACCATGACATTAATCCAACCGATGAAAGAGCCGTAAATCAAGCACTTTGTTCTATACAAGATATTATTTTTTCAATTGCAGGTAAATCATTGAGTGCCTACGGCTTTCCTGTGCCTCAAATAGTGCCTAATCATCTTTATATGAATCGTGAATACATTGCAGAAACAAGTTACAACTCAACAGAATTGAACGCCATAGTCGAAGATAATTTAACACGCGAACAATCTGAAATATTTCACAAAGTCGTCCGAAGTGCCATTAATAATGAAGGAAAGCTGTTTTTTTTTAGATGCACCGGGAGGAACTGGGAAGACCTTTGTAACTAAGGCAATATTAGCTGAAATACGAAGACAAGGTAACTCGCTCTGGCAACTGCGTCGTCAGGTATCGCAGCTACATTGCTTCCCGGAGGCAGAACAGCTCACACAATGTTCAAAATCCCACTTGATATTGACGCCAACGAAACGCCAACCTGTGCCATATCACGCAACTGTGATAAAGCAAAAGTGATCCAGGAATGTTGCCTCATTGTGTGGGATGAATGCACAATGGCAAACAAAAAAGCTGTTGAGGCAGTTGACAGGACACTGCGAGACATCCGCCGAGATGAAAGACACATGGGAAACGTCACATTTCTTTTTTCTGGTGATTTCCGGCAAACCCTCCCAGTGATACCGCGAGGCACTCGAACCGATGAAATTAGGGCTTCCCTAAAGCGCTCTTATCTATGGCCGCGAATAGAACAGTTAAAATTAACTGTAAATATGCGAGCACAACTAGGTGGTCATTCAAATGCCCAAGAATTTTCTGATGTATTATTAAAAATAGGCGACGGTATCCTTCCTGAAGAAAACGATCAGATCACTCTTCCGGAAACACTTGGTCGTGTTGTGTCTTCAGAGGATGAGCTGATAAGTTCAGTGTTTGGGAATGTTTCCAAGATTCCGAGAATAGATCAAGAAAATTCTTGGTTGTGGGAACGTGCTATACTTTGCCCAAGAAACGACCAAGTCACTGCCATAAACGAAAAAATGTTATCCGCTATTGTTGGAGATGAAGTGGTATACACATCATATAACAGTGTAGTAAATCAGTGTGATGTTACAACTTACCCAGTGGAATTTTTAAACTCTCTCACTGCCAATGGTCTTCCTGCACACAAGATAAGACTCAAAGTTGGTGTACCTGTGATGCTTTTGAGAAACCTTACTCCGCCAAAGCTATGTAACGGTACTCGGCTACAAGTTACAGCATTACATAGACACATTATTCAGGGTAAGATTCTTACAGGGTGTGGTTCAGGGGACATTGTGTATATACCCCGTATACCACTCATTCCCAACAATTTTCCGTTTGAATTCAAACGCACTCAATTTCCTGTAGCACTTTGCTTCGCCATGACCATCAATAAGTCTCAAGGTCAAACTTTAAAAGCAGCTGGAGTGGATTTAAGATATAATTGTTTTTCCCACGGCCAACTTTACGTGGCTTGCTCACGGGTCAGTAGTGCGGACCATCTATTTTTATTAGCCCCTGAGGGGAAAGCTAATAATGTCGTATATAAAGAAATTCTTTGATTTTACTTCAAAAAATTGCTTTATCGGTCAAAAATATTTTATTTTTATTTATTCGGTAAGGTCACTTATATCATTTAAGTAAATATATCATATATTAATATGATTTGAGTATTGACTTATTTCACATTATTATACATTTAACCCGATATTTACGCGGACGAAGTCGCGGGCAACAGCTAGTAATAAATAAATGATGTTAATTTAATATTTTTTTTACAAAATTACAAAATTTACAAAATAATAGACACTTGTCACCAGAGAGAGAAAATTAAAATATTTATTCCATTAAGTAGCAATCGAACGTACCGCCGTCGCATTTACAGGCAAACGTTGTGTCGATGCGTCGCGGCGGTCTCAGTCTTTTAAAAAACCTATAACGTAATATATCCATTTTCCAATAGCAACGTTTATCATAAAAGTAATTGCCGTGAAACTGCCAGCAGGCGCAGCGCGCACCAGCCGCGCGCGGTCCCGCGCGGTCCCGCTCGCACGCGCAGGACGCGTGCCGGCGGCCGCGGCGCAGCGACGCCGCCGGTCATGACGGGTAAGTGCTCTAATATTTATAAAGCTTGAAATAACAGATAGAAATATATATATATATATATATATATATATATTAGTCTAATTAATTCCAATCTGCAAGCCATTAGTACCTGGAGCAAATCATATAGTTTGTCTATAAATCGTAAAAAGTCTCAAGTGTATATTCTTAACAGTTCTAAGCAACTTATCAAAATCTCTATACTCTCATTGTCCTCTTTCATCCTAAAACGCCAACTTACCTTAAACAGCTCCCGTCATCCTGTAAGTCTCGGCACCGAAGCTATGGAATACCATACCACGAGCTATATGGCAACCTAAATCTTTAATTGTAATTAAATACTAGCCACCTGCTCGTGGCTTTGCCCGCTTAAACTACTGAATTATTTACTTAAAATAAATAAATCAGCTTCACGCTGTATCCCGCACTCAGCAGGGTAAGCAGAGCGAACCTAGTGTTAAGAAACTCCGAGTGTTGAGTGGCGGAACTCAACGACGCCCTTTTGCCTCGACATCAGAGCAAAGAAACAGAAATATAAATTTAAATAAATTTAATTTCCCCGAGTGGGAATCGAACCCGCAACCAGTTGCATTTACAGTCACACTTTGTTGGACACAAAATAATAACATTCCTCAATTTGAATGAATGATTTAATTTACCACTACGTAAACAGATGTAATGATTAAATAACTGATCTTGATAAGTATTTATTTATACCACCACACCATTTATGCACTCTTATTTCGAGGACTAATTTGAACAAAATACATTTATTATTAAATTACAATCACATATTATATCCTGAACTTTTTATAATATTTATATTATATTCAAACACATTATTATTTATTCTTAATTGCTTTAATGACTATAATCTCATGACAAGAGCATGCCATCAAAACATCCTGTAAAAAAACCCAAGTCTCGCAGCTCAATCTTTCTACCGTAAAAAGTTGTGAGATCCATGTAATACCAAGTCGGTTAATCTATTTAGTCTCTACTTAAAGGACCTTCTGTCTTAAGTTATTACAGTAGTTATTATCATGCCAATATTAAAAATATTTTACGTTTTAAACAAATAGATCGACTTGGACATGAAAACACAACCTATCGAAAGACATAAGAGACTTCATATTCGGAAGGACTCTGGTAAGGAATTCGGTTGCTGGCCCGTCGTGCTGTGTTGTGTGATACATACTAATAATCAAATAATAGGATACTTGAAACGTTTTTAAAATCAACAGTATTTTAAGACATCAACAGTATTTTTGCGGCGTTGAGTCCTGCCACTCAACACCTTCACGGAACTGTGGAATGGCCTACTCGCGGCAGTGTTTCCAGGTCGATATGACATGGGTACCTTGAAAAAGCGCGTCTATCTCCACCTTAAAGGCCGGCAACGCACCTGTAGCTCCTCTGGTGTTGCACGGGGCCGTGGGTGGCGGTAATCACTTACCATCAGGTGACCCGAACGCTCGTTTGCCTTGTCCTTTTCCATAAAAAAAAAAAAACGCAATGCCTCCAGAATTCGGCAAAAAGTGGGGAACGAAGTTTCTTAATACTGCGTCCCCTCTGCCTACCCTGCTGTATGCGGGATACAGCGTGAAGCTAATTTAATTTTTAATTTTAGTATTTTAAGAATTTGAAGACACCCAGAAGCGCAAGAATAATCATTTGTTGATTGTACACTGTTGACACTAACAGTAGCGTCGATCTATTGAACTATTGAACTAAATTACCACTGAACTTATAGGGAATTTTAATAAAACAGCTTCAGTGACCTATCCAATCAAATCTCAATTTATTTAAGAAATTGCATGGTTATATACGTTCGTCGTGAATTAAATGATATCGCGATTCAGAAACGGTCAACGCCATCTCTTTTGCTTAGGACAATCATTTACAACAAACGCACATAATGTTATATATTTAACGGTCGTTAACATACCGCCCACCAAGGACATTTAGTGACGGAATGTCCTTTATATATTGCTCTTAACAGTAACAAATTTTGTCTTAAATCTAAATGCTAAATTAACAATGTTACAATAGGTTGTACTATAGCTTCCTACAAGAGTGTAGGTAAAGCTTGGACTCACTGATCTTAAGATTAAAATTAATTGAAATAAAGTATACAACAAAAAATATCTTAACCAAATATGTGACTATCACTTAAAAAATCCACAGTTGCAATGCAAAATATACAACAAAAAATGTCTTAACAAAATATGGGACCATTACTTAAAAAATATACAGTTGCAATGCACAGAATAATACAAAATGTATTTACAAAAATATCACTTAAATCTACAATTGCCATAACAAAACAATGAAACTTATAATAAAATTTATAACAAGAACTTATTAATAATGTATAAAAAAACCAACATGAAGTAAACAAACATGAATATGAACATTAAAAAAAAAATGCTAAATTACGTTAGTCCGCTATGGGCAAAATACACAATTTATTTGTTGGCCTTTTTATCGTACTATTTTTAGTACGTAGAGTGACAACGCGGGTGACCTTATCATCACCTGGATGTTTTTCTAAAACCCGTCCTAGCATCCAGCGGCTAGGTGGTAAGTCGTCTTCTTTAATGAGAACAATGTCTCCTATATTAGGTTCAGGGATCTTGGAAGCCCATTTATATCTGTTCATGAGACCAGCTAAGTATTCCTGCGACCATCTCTTCCAAAAGGATTGCACCATCCTTTGGACAAATTGCCAACGTGAAAGAGAACTAATCGATGAACTTTTGACATCATAATCAGGTACAGAGATTACCGGTTCACCTATTAAAAAGTGACCGGGAGTTAAAGGCGTTGGCTCCCCTGGATCCTCTACGTTAATAAGGCTCATAGGCCTTGAGTTCAAGCATGCCTCTACCTGACTAAGCAGCGTACTTAGTTCCTCATATGTGAGAGTCGACTCGCCTATAACGCGCTTTAGGTGGAACTTTGTGGACTTTATTCCCGCTTCCCAGAGACCTCCAAAATTGGGAGCGTGAGGGGGAATGAAGTGCCATTCGGTACCACTAACTTCTAAGTTACTTGCGATAAAAGAGTGTAATTGCTTTAATTGTTGTAACTCCTTGGATGCCCCTACAAATGTAGTACCATTATCGCTCCATATTTTGGCACAGTGACCTCGTCGAGCTACAAACCGTCTAAATGCAGCTAAAAATGACTGAGTTGTCATATCACTTACAACTTCAAGGTGTAGCGCGCGAGTGGACATACATACAAATAAGCATATGTAGCCCTTGTATGAACGATGACCACGACCTTTTGTTGTTCTTATATTTATTGGCCCAGCATAGTCCACACCACTATGAAGGAATGGTCTAGTTGGTGAACATCGAATCGACGGAAGCGAACCCATGAACTGACTTTTGATTGTGGCTTTGTGTTTGGCACACGTAACACATTTACGAACGCATTGTTTCGTAAGATTCCTCACACCTATGATCCAATAAGCAGTCCTCAAATAATTGATCATCATTTGCGGACCTCCGTGAAGGGTCTTCTTATGAGCATCTGCTACTACTAGGTGAGTAAAGTGCGAGTCATTAGGTAAAACTATTGGATATTTCATTTGTGCATCCAATGATGCCTTATGAAGTCTACCCTGAAGTCTCATGACACCCTTACCATCAATAAAAGGGCATAAAGATTTAAGCTTGCTATTTTTCAACTCTATGTGACCTTTAGATTGTAATTGTGCGTACTCTAATGCAAAACTTTCTCCTTGTACTTTCTTTATGCAACAATTTAGTGCCTCATCTATTTCCTTCTTCTGCAGGTAAGTTTTACGATTTGTATTTCTATTTAAAAATCTTCGACAATATGCTACTACTCTCAATAATTTTAATAATGATGAAAATCTATCTAATATGTTGTAACTATCAGAACCAACTACAACGTGCGCTTTAACTGATTGCTCTAGCTCTATCCTTAAATCATTTGGCTTTTTGTAAGTAATTGTCTTTGCTTTCAGGAACTGTGGCCCAGAAAACCATGTGGTAAATTGTAAGAACAAACTTGGCAACATACCTCGTGATGCACAATCCGCGGGATTCTCTTTTGTTGCGACATGAAACCATTGCGAAGAATTCATAAATGTTAATATTTCCGACGTGCGATTGGCAACAAACGTTTTCCACCTGCTAGGATGGCTATTTAACCAAGCTAGCACCACGGTAGAATCCGTCCATGCATAGATTCTGTCCTTAGGTATATTTAGGACCTCCGAAGTTTCAATCAGCAATTTGGACAGCAGAACTGCCCCACATAACTCTAAACGTGGTATACTGACTTGTTTTATAGGTGCTACTCTAGTCTTTGACACTAGCAATGACACTTTGACCTCACCTGTAGCATCTATCAGACGTAAGTATAATACAGCGGCATATGCTACCTTCGAGGCGTCACAGAAACCATGAAGCTCTAGCTTACTCTCGGGCGTGGTACCCAGCCATCGAGGTATGTGGATATTGGTGAGAAGTGCTAATTCTTCACGGTAAGTATTCCATTCTTTTATTAATTCTATATTTAGTTGTTCATCCCATCCCATACCAGCTAACCATAACTTTTGTATAAAGATCTTGGCTAGTACAATGGTAGGTGCTAACCAACCTAATGGGTCGAACAATCTAGCTATATCTGATATTACAGATCTTTTTGTTACAGGTTCACTCTTCAGCGGCGGAAGGTTCACCGTGTACCGGAAGGAATCTTTTAGGCGATCCCAGGTAAGTCCCAGTATTTTCATTGTTTCATCTAATTTGATCTCAACCTTTTGATTATCTTTATTAATCCCTTTGTCCTTTAGTATATGTTGTCCTTTGTCCCTTTCCTCTAATGTTCTTATTTTCTCCAATATTTCTTTATTATTGCTATTCCATTTTTGTAACTTAAACCCCCCTTTACACAACATTTCCTTTATTTGCTTATACATTTCAATCCCACTGGTTACTTCAAAACATCCAGTCATTAAATCATCCATATAAAACGAATTTAATACTTGATCAGCTGCCTTTGGGTACATATCTCCCTCATCGTAAGCAACCTGATGAAGAGTCCTTACCGCTTGATATGGTGCTGATGCAGTTCCAAAGGTAACCGTAACCAACTCATAGTCTTGAATATCATCGGCGGAACTGTTTCGCCATAGGATTCTCTGAAACATCGCATCCTCATCGGAGACTCCAATCTGCCGATACATTTTAACGATGTCTGCTACCAGGGCAATAGAATATCTTCTCCATCTTAAAACGGTATGTCTCAGATCTGCTTGTAAGGTGGGTCCAATCATCAGAGTATCGTTAAGCGATACTCCTTTGCTGTTCTTTTGGGATGCGTTGAACACAACCCTGACTTTTGTAGTCGTTTTATCCTCTCTTAAAACGGCATGATGAGGTAAGTATACCGCTAAATGTTTTTTATCGTCTTCTTCCTTTACAGGTCTCAGGTGTCCTAACTGTAAGTATTCATTTATTACTTCTGTGTACTTCTGTTTGAAATCTGGATTCTTTGCTAATCGTTTCTCTAAAAATTGCAATCTTTTTTCAGCTATGGCACGAGAATCACCTGATGTGCACTGAGGATCTTTGTCCTTGAAAGGCAATCTTACCTCGTATCTACCATCCTGTCTTCTCTTTGTAGTGGCCTTATAAAACTCTTCACATTTCTCTTCCTCTGGTGAAAGAATTTTATTTGTAGTAATTTGGTCTTCAACTTTCCAGAATCGTCTGAGAATTTGATCTGTGTTGAACTGTGCGTGCATTACAGCCACGTTGGGACTTACGTCGTTTGCTCTACTAAGGGTTGAACTATTTACTAAACCCGAAAGTATCCAACCTAAGGTGGTACTTTGGGCGATAAGCGTAGATGATGGACTCTTTACTATGCCTGTTCTGATTATACAGCCATATACATCTGCACCCAACAAAATATCAATTTTGTTTGGATGATTGAACTCTGGATCTGCCAACTCTAGATTGGTGATATCAATCCAGTTAAAGGCATTACTACATATTTTCTGTTCTGGTAAATATGAAGTAATTTTACTTATAACCTATGCGTTTAAATTTATCTCGAAATTTGGATCCACACGCGATTGCAGCTTAATGTTTACCATATATTTTGCTGTTGTAGACTTTTCACCTAAGCCTGTAACCACACCCTGGACGGGAATTTTCGTCAGTCTAAGAAATTGTGCTGTAGCTTCGGTAATAAAACAAGCCTGTGAGCCTTGATCCAACAAGGCTCTTATTGTTTGGTATTTACCGGTTTTTGACTCGGCATTTACTAGAGCAGTGGCTAGTAAAACCTGTCGCGGAATCTGAACTTGATTTGTAGATAAACAAGAAACCAAAGGATTTGAACTAGTGGAAGGACTGGGGCTAACAGCTGATTTTTCAGTGTGAGGTTCCACGTCCCAGTTTATATGCAATAAAGAGTGGTGGCGTTTTTTACAAAGTTTACAACTCGTTTTATTTTTACAACTTCCTACTGTATGGTTGCCACCTAAACAGTTGAAACATATTTTATGTTTCGCTACGAAATCGCGTCTGTTCTCGAGAGGTTTTTTAGCAAATTCTTTGCAAAAGCATAATTTATGAGGCTCGCTACAAAATTCACAACGTATTCTATTACTTGAACTCAAGACCAACGCCTTTGGATTATGTTGGTTATTCGCATTATTGTTTATATTGATATTCCTTTTAGGCTCTGTAAATTCTAAGGCGCGAAAACGATTTTCTAAAAACGCGGCAAATTCTCCAAAGGTCGGCAATTCATTGGAGTCGTGGCTACTAATACTAAATTCCCACTGTTTACGCGTCTCTGAATCTAACTTAAATGTAACTATATGGATAATAATGACATCCCAAGTTGTCACATCTATGTTTAAATTTTTTAAGGCATTAAGGCAATCGTTTGTGGTGTCAAGTAATTCCTTTAAAGAGGTTGATGACTCAACTTGCAGTCGTTTTTGTGCAAAGAGTCGTTTTAATATACAATTAATTAAATATTTTTTATTACTATATCTTTTTTCTAATTGCGACCAACACTGATCGTAGTTTAAATCGCTAACAGGAGTTTGCCTAACTAATTGTTCTGCCTCGCCACTAAGATGACTTTTTAAATAATGCATTTTTTGCACTTTATCTAAAGTTTCATTTTTGTGTACTAATGATAAAAATAAATCTCTAAAAGTTGTCCATTCTGAATATCTGCCACTAAAAATTGGAATGGCTATTTTTGGTAATTTTACGAATGCACCTTGCTTATTACCACTATTACATGTGGACTCTTTAGTCACTGCGTACCTACTAAGCATTGATTTTATTGAGCATTTATACGTAATATAGGTGTCTTCTGTATTTTCGTACAAATCTATTAACTTAGAGTTGTCTTTAACACCATGCATTTCATGAAGTTTCGCATGATTAGTGCAAAATAAACTCCAATCCCTCTCCAATAACTCCTGCCTCGTCTCAATATATTCCTTGCTTAGTCTGTCCTTTGGACTTTTTTTAAAGTTAACAAAACTGCGTTGTATTATTTTTTGCTGTTCATTTATAACATTAAGTAATCCCTCCATTTTATTTAAAATAACTTAGAAAATAACTAACAAAATAAATAACAATTCAAAGTAAAAATACGAATTAAAAAAAGTTCTAAGTGTGTATAAACAACTAGTTAAATTAAAAAAATTACAAGTGTTTTTTAACAATTTATGTGGGGCCTAAATTGGACATAGGTTCCCCGTTCCCTCGTTTTTACTAAAACTATTCTAAGTCTAACACAATAACTTAAAGGTTTACAATTCTTTTTTTTTTTTTAAATCTACGTTAACTGTCTTTTAAAATTTAAATCACTTTTGATGCACTTTAAGAAATAATAATTACAATTGTACTCACAGTTTTAAATCCACATCCACACATACAAACACTTGCAAGTGGCGCTCCTTCTAGCTAATCGCTGACCAACACTGAACTGCGCCTGGCGACGGCTGCGACTGCGGTGGACTTCGTGTTTCTGCTGTCTGGAATTGTCTCCGGAACAGCGGCACTTCTCTCGTTGCACTCTCTGGTCAGCCTTTGCTACTGCTGAGCAAGGCAACCAGTGCTGGTTGCGAACGTCGGCGGTGATGGTGCGAGCGTAGTTAAACGCGTCGCGTCACTTTCACGGAACCCTTACTGCAGCAATCCACTGCCGGAACCGGGTGCGGGCCAATCAAGGCTCACGCTGATCAAAAAACCGTCCAAACGATCCGACTCGATAAGGACCAATGTTGACACTAACAGTAGCGTCGATCTATTGAACTATTGAACTAAATTACCACTGAACTTATAGGGAATTTTAATAAAACAGCTTCAGTGACCTATCCAATCAAATCTCAATTTATTTAAGAAATTGCATGGTTATATACGTTCGTCGTGAATTAAATGATATCGCGATTCAGAAACGGTCAACGCCATCTCTTTTGCTTAGGACAATCATTTACAACAAACGCACATAATGTTATATATTTAACGGTCGTTAACATACACAATGCAGTGTTGGTACCGACGTTGGTATACAGCAGCGAAACGTGAGTATTACAGAAGAAGAATGAAAGAAAGATGAATGCTGTGGAGATGCGATCTCTTTATAGGATATGCGGAGTCAGTTTATCTGATTGAATCCACAATCAAGAAATACACAGAATGGCAGGTACTAGCGAGGATGTCACGGTGAGAATGAAGAAGAACGTGCTCAGCTGGTTTGGGCACGTCGAACAAATGAGTGATGAAAGAATGGCAAAAAAGATTTATGATGGAAAAGTGAGTGGTATGCGAGGCAGGAGGAGACTCAGTTAAACTTCAAAAACCCAGAATCAAAGATACTGAAGGAAGGTCACGTAAAAAGCATGAAGACCCCCGGAGGGCACGTATGAAGAGGTTGATGACAGTGGACGAGGCGAAAGAGGTATGTAGAGAGCGTAGCGTTTGGCGCTCCGTTCTCTCTGACTACCCCGCTAGGGATAAAGCGTGAAGCTAAGTTAATATCATACATTATTTAATACCGGGACAGTTATGTGGCCAGGGCGGAATCTAGACTCTACTTATATTTCATAATAATGTAAGTAGTTTTTGGGTTTTTGTTTTCAAGTAGAATATGACAAAATCACAGCCAGCCAGAAATATTTATATAAATCTAACACAAGATTAGCACATACATATTTATATGTACCTATATAAAAAAGTGTATACCTATAAACGAATATATGTATAAGTTAATACGTATGTAAAAAACAAATAAATAAAAAAAAAATATGTTATTTGATATTAATAGAATAATATTGTTTTCCATATTTCCTTTGTGTTTCTTTATAAGTAATTAAAGTTTTCTTCGACTATAATATGGCCCGACATATTTTTTCATCATCGAAAAGCTGAAGTTTCAATATAAAAAAAATATGAGTTTTAAATTACGTTTGAGATCTGCTTGTAAATAATCTCATCTTTTTCACTCGTAAATGAAAGTTGTGAGACCGTCCGACTGTAATCGTGATGGTTGTGGGTTCGATATCCATTCGCAGGAATGATTGTATTGTATAAAATTATATATTTTTATTTTCCCTCTTTAATATTATTTTATTTCTCTCTGCTATGACTACTCTGTGTAACTAAGCACGCAGTACCTCTATAAGTGAGAAAGTGGGGAACAGTACATTAAAGGGAACCAGAATGTTCCCAGGTTCTTTTTGCCTACCCAGCAAAAATAGACAAGTGACGCGCATAATAGATTCCCTTATGGGAATGAATTCTGATTATTTTTTGTCCTGGTAACATAACAAAGATCCGCGAAAAGTCAGGCTATTCAACACGACCAGTGGAGTGGGTGGAGAGTGGGAGACGAAATGTTGTGCCACTATGTTTCCTTTGCTTATCCTGTCTGCATGCGGGAAGAAGCTATTCACAAATGACACAGAAATCGAAGGAAACACATAAAAAAAGTATTTGCCGAAAAAAAGAACTTCAACTTTTCGGATAGGCTAGATAGGTGCCGATGATACTATATAGTCAATACGCCGATACAATATCCGGGTGCCGACTTTAGGAAGCTCCAAAAATATTTCACATTTTCTCGAATCTATGAAATTTCCGGCACTCCTATATTGAAATATACAACTCGTGTCATTATTACAATAGACACTCTCGTGCCCCTGTGCCACAACGGCGTCAAATAATCTATACTTATAATAAATCTGTAGAAAAGTCGTTTCTGTACATTGAAAATATTTAAGAAAAAATTAGCCAGAGTGTTAAAGGATAACTAACAGAATCCATTTCCAACATTTTTGGAATTTTTGTCTGTTTGTCTGTTTGTCTGTTTGTCTGTTTGTCTGTTTGTCTGTTTATGTGAACACGTATCACGTAAAAAGTACACAATAAATTTAAGCAACTTTTATACATAAAAATTACAAATAAATCAAGGTAGGTTTTAGTCTTTATTTCATTGTAATCGCTTCACTCTATCAAAAGATATAAGTATTTAAGTTTTCAAGACGTTAATATTGGAGATAGTAAAAAACGACACAAGTAACGCTATCTATTGACTAATAGTAGGTACTAACGAATCTTGATAACGCAAAAAACGTTCTGTGGAGTTAAACACTAATTACGACGGGAGGAATATTAATCATTTTAATACTAAAGAATATTATTCATTTTAATACTAAAGATATAAGTATTTAAGTTTTCAAGAAGTTTATATTTGACATATTAAAAAATCGATACAAGAACGCTATCTATTGACCAATAGTAGGTGCTAACGAATCTTGATAACGCAAAAAACGTTCTGTGGAGTTAAACACTAATTACGACGGGAGGAATATTAATCATTTTAATACTAAAGAATATTAATCATTTTAAATACTAAAGATATAAGTATTTAAGTTTTCAAGAAGTTTATATTTGAGATATTAAAAAATCGATACAAGAACGCTATCTATTGACCAATAGTAGGTACTAACGAATCTTTATAACGCAAAAAACGTTCTGTGGAGTTAAACACTAATTACGACGGAAGGAATATTAATCATTTTAATACTAAAGATATAAGTATTTAAGTTTTCAAGAAGTTTATATTTGACATATTAAAAAATCGATACAAGAACGCTATCTATTGACCAATAGTAGGTACTAACGAATCTTGATACTCTCTTCCATACGCGTAACGCTATCACTAATTGTGATGGGATCTTAATAGATGGCGCTGTGCATAAAAGAAAATATAGTTTGGAAAGGTTACCGCTACACTTTATCAAAAAATAATGTACTTAAAGTTTTAAAGATATTTATATTTGAAAAAAAAAAAAGAAATAAATTATTATATTGTTGAGTTATTATCTGCTTAACGTTAATTACGTCATGTAATCGTCAGTGTAATCTATACTTATAATAAATTTAACATAACATTGTAATATTTTTCTAACAATGCTCGAATGGTTACAGTTCAATTGTAAGTCCAAAAGAATGACTTTAGAAACGTCTTATTTATTTGACTGTTGATAAATTTACGTATTCTTAAAGTACAATTGTTCATAGTACTAATTATAAAGTAAACTACATTGAATTGTTGGTGAAGATTACCTTCGTAACAGTCTAGCTTAATTCGTAATTATTTAACACAGTGATAAAGAATGACTTAATATTCAAAGAAATATTTTGAATAGGTTCTTCAGTCCGTTCGTTCGTTTATGTTATTAATATTTTTTTAAGAAACGTATAAAAAAATAACTTTTGAGAGCAAAAACGTGCTTTCTACGTATATTCTGTATATCAATTATATATTTAACTAATAATATATGTTACTAATTTAAAAACTGTACAGGAGCTAGATAAGTTATTTTGCAAATAATATCGTGAGTACTAATCCAAATCAATTAATTATTAGTTAAGGCTGTTTGTAATATCTATATTTCTTAAAAGAGTAATCATGTAATTCAAGCGGACAAAGCCGCGAATAAATAATAAAATTATCGTTGTAAAATAAAATACAATTGTCAAGAACGACGCACGCACATTTTTTTTTTTTATCAAAGGGAGACCGCCGCATACGCCTCATTCCGAAATCGAGCTGTAGGTTTTGGCGGCAAAGTTCAAAGTTCTAAAATCTAAAGGTTTTAGTAGTATTTTTGTAGTAGTATGTGTTTACGTTATTGGTATCAAAGCGTAACTGCCTCACACGAAATATAGATATGATTAAACATCGTGAAATGAAAAAAAAAAACTTACGTCTACACTGTTGCTTAAATTCTTTAGGTATGGAATTAAAATATTTTACCTATATGCTATTTCCGTAAAAGGAGCGCTGACGCGCTTCTCTTCTGTTCTTTGTTAAAGGCCAAAGTTGTGGCTGCAACGCGACTGGTGTGGGTCCGATCCCCACTTGGAGGATTGAATTATAATCTAATAATATTTTCATTTCGTTTAATAATATTTTAATTTCGCACATCAGTCACACATTATACGCAATATCTTAATCCTTACATTACAACATAATCTCATAATCTTACGCATAATCTTTACCCTGCTAAAGGCGGGATAAAGCGTGGATCTGGTTTTGACTTTGTGTGAACCGATTAAAATAAAGTCCAGCCCAGTTGAGGCCAGTCGTGGCGCAGCGGCACGAAGTGCAAGCACTCGAGGAGATGAAATATTTACTTAAATTTATATTTCCATTTCTTCGCTCTGGTGTCGAGCGAACGAGAACACGCAATGCCTCCAGAATTCGGCAGAAAGTGGGGAACGGAGTGTCTTAATACTAGGGTTCCTCTGCCTAACCTGCTGTGTGAGGGATACAGCGTGAAGCTGATTAAAATAAAACTAATATTAAATTGCCAAAATGCAAACAAAAAAGAATTTAAATCGGTTAAGCCGTTTCTGAGATTATCGTGAACAAATTCACAGACAAACAGACAAACTGACCAAGTTCTATTACAATGTTAATTGTAATATCTTCCATGTACAGCCACCGATGAGTTAGGATTTTATTGTAAGTATCGATAAGTTGTGTTTTTATTTCAAAAATTCAAGTGAAGATTCTCATGGGAGGTACGAAAATGCGACCTAAAGTTTTAATAAATTTGTCATTAAAAATCTTCATTGCGTTGCAAACATACATTATAGGTATATCAAAACACGAACATAATTCAGTGTGTTAATTAAATAATTTTGTGGTTTAAGCGGGCGAAGCCGCGAGCGGGTCGCTAGTATATAATAGTATCAAATAAAGTAACAATACTCCATTCTCAATTTTCTGTCAACTTTAGAATTTAGAAAGTCTTCTATGCTTATACCTATTGGCCTTAAACCTTTTAAAAATAAAAATATAAAGTTTTTGGCTTGTAAGTTGGTTAGGGAGCGAACTAAGAGGATCCACGTATAACCACGTTTTTTTAGCTTCACGCTGTATTCCGCACAAAGCAGAGTAGACAGTGGGAACCTGGAAACTTAGTGTAAGAACACTCCGTTCTCATTATGATGTTGATTTTCACTCGGGCTCATGCTTATGTCGGTTATAAATCTATAGGAAAATATGTTTTGATAAGAGCAGTTATTGAATTTCTTGTCGGCTCTTCTCAGTGAAAAGTAATATTCTATTTTAGTGTGCAGGTGTATACAAACAACAGAAAAATATCAATTTTTCCCAGTCTACGTTATTTTTAGTTCCTAAATTTGGAATATTCTTAAAATTTTGTTAAGATTCTTCTCTTCTTTCTTTCTTTGATCTTCTACTTTTCACCGAATCTTGGAGGCTTTACGTGTTAAATGACGCTGCATTTTGCCTTGACATCAAAGCGAAGAAATGAAAAATTAAATATTTCATTTCCTATAATGGAAATCGAACCCACAACTGGCCACGCTTGTGCCCCTACGCCACGAAGGCCTGATGAGTATTTTTGATATAATTTTATTATACATGTATGAAATCATAATAAATATATACCAAAGCTTTTATAAAAACTATAAATACAGCTTTAGCTGGAAGTCATTAAATTTGTATTCTTTATTACGTACCTTTATTTTATTTAAGTCGTATTTTATATTTTAAATAAGGCCAAAAAATAATAAAGGTACTAAATCTTATTTCCTTCTTCATTTTGTGGTTCTTTTTATTACATATTGCAAATTTTTTTTTTGGTTTAACTTCACACTGCATCTCGTTTTTATTATTATCAGGGTGGGTACAATCTAGTTGTAAGACACTGCGTTCTTTACTTTCTGATTTTCTAGGCGGAACTCAACGCTGCACTATGAGTTTTTGTCTTGATAGCTTCATTTATTGAAATAAAAAAAAATAAAAATATAACTTTTTTTGTATAACAAAACGAAAAAAGTTTTGTAATAGTGATTTTTCTTTAGAGAAATCAAGAACATTTCATAACTCCCAAGTACTATAATAATAAAAAAAACAATATCTCTATGCTGTTAATTATTTGTCTTTTTTAATAGCAGGATAGAGAAAATGTAGGAACCTACTGCTCATATACTTTGTTCCTATTAAAACAATTAGCTTTTTCACTCTCCGCCGAATTCTGGAGCATTGCGTGTTGAGTGGCGAAACTCAACGCCGCAATTAATTAATTAATTTAATTAATTATAATTATTGTATTAATCGTTGGAACGTAATCCAGTGTTTCTGTAAAGTAAAATAAAGTTTAATGGAAGTCCCTCAAATGCACTTTGAAGTTTGCAGTTTCATAATATCGCTGTTTACATTATATTTCCTCTTTCTATAGCGAGATATTGAGTTTCATATTTCATCATGAGAATATTTTTATATGTACATAGTAAGATTACTTTATTGATTTAGTATTTGAATTTTAAGGTATTATGGTCATTGTGGTGCAGTGGCGTTTGATTGTGACAATGGTTGTAGGTTCGATTCTCATTAGAGGGTATGAATTAATATCATTCCTCGCTCTGGTAGGTACCTACCCGATTCTGGACATCCGGATTAAACCATTTATAAAATATTTCAAATTCAGATGGAATTCATCGGGCTTCGAGTATGTAGTGAAATAGTTTTTGTTGGGTTTTTGGAAAATTAATGTGAGCTAAACATGGGGCCATGTTAATAAGACGAGACTTACTTAAAATCATTTATTTTGTATTAAATTTAGTATTTATTCGATTCGCTTCACTTACAATATCGCTTATAGCACGGTAGACAGCGGAAACCTGGAAACTAATACTAAGACTGTTGTTCAATTTCTGCCAAATTCTCAAGATATTGCGTGTTGAGAAACTTATCAAAATGGATATATCAAATATTGGGGAAATAAAAGTACTTTGAGTATAATTGTACTCCCTGTTTGGAGAACGAACTCATAACATATGTATTTACAGTTGAACACTGTTGCACTGCTCCACGACGGCCTCCATTGTAATCATTGTCCCAAATCAAATATTTTCATACAAAATGCAGCAAAATCGATGCATAAAAACTTGTATCTTTTGATTACGTTGACTCAGAAGCTTAACTGGGGAACGAAGTGTCTTAACACTATATTCCCTCTGCCTACACTGCTGTGTGCGGTGTTTTTTCTTAGAAGCTTAATTTTTTTTGTGCTTCAATCAATCTCACCTGGACACCTCCACGCGGTAACAGGACAAAGCACACTATGTCCCGAAAACTGGCCGTAAAGGAGGATGGTGGATTGTGCGTACTAACACTTAATTTTAATTGCCTGCTATATGAGGGATAAGGCGTGAAAAAAATATTTTTTTAATGTTTCAGATCTACGAATTTGGCATCAAGTCGTTATTGGAAGGAGCACTATAAGAACGTTTATGATATATTTTGTAACAGAATGTAAAGACTAACTCATTATATTTATGGACAATAATTTAAAAATAGTGTAATTTGATTTATAATAATGCCATACATTTTGAATTTTCAAGTATTATTGAAAATATATGGGATCAGTAACTCTTCTGTGGTCTGTGTATGTAAGATATTTATATTTATAATATAGTTTGTTTATTTCAGAAAGTAATGAAAATTGAGAGCGTTTAATTATGAATGTGAAATTAAATTTGTAATATAATTTTAAATAGGTCAATAAATATATTATTTATTAATTGGATTCAGTTTATTTTATTTAAATTATTTGACATATAAGGATTACATAATAATATAATAGTAAGATATTACCCATCTGCGACTAACACGGTGCTCTCATAGACAAGACCGCGAAATATAAAATTAGATGTATTACTACTAATTTTCAAATTCAAGAACCGTGGCTCTCAGTACCTTACTGTAATTAGATCACGCGCCGGATAATGTACGGTAGGTGGTCGCAGGTAGACCACGGGTCCATAGAGGGAGTCCACGAGACTTGTCCACGAGACTATTAGACTACCTTAACGCTGACGGGCGTTAAGGTAGGTCTACAAGACTACTACTTCAGTATTTTTTTTATATTATCATACTGTCTTTATTTTAGATAATGTGTGTTTTTGTATTATTTCACATTATTTTAGAATTTTTATTTTAACACATAAACATACTGTCTAATAATACATTGTATATTTTATTTTTACATTGAGGTAAATCATCAATCACAAATTAATAACAATATTTATTCTACACATATATCTACATGTCTAATATGTATTAGCAAACATATAATTAGAGTTGAATCTCTTGTAATAATACATCAACGTCGTTCAGTGACGTGCATTTGACACTCGTACCCGCCACGCATAAATCTTCCGTACACTAAGTGACATTGACACGTTTTATTGTAATTGATGTATTATTAGCAAGCGGAGGAACCATTGTTAATAATATATTATTTATATTATTTGTGCAAGTTTGACCAAATGTAATATAATATAGTCCATGCTATATTCTTGAGATCGTTTTGGCGTAGTGGAGCAGAGAATGATTGTAAGGGCAATAGTTGAGGGTTCGATCCCTGAGAATTTTTATTTTTAATATTTGTTAATTTTGACGAAGCAGTGTCTCAAAATTGGGATTAAATAAGGAAAATAGTGTATAGACAGTTTAGAACCCCCGAGTGCCTCCAGAAAGGCGGTCTTAAAGGTAAAAGAGTGCCTTAACATTAGGTTTAAGTTACCTCTGTATCTTCTGTTATGTGTTGGGATAAGGCGTAAGTACTTACTTGAATATTTTATTGAATTACAAGAGATATCTTTAGTAAATGAGTGGTGGAAATCCATGCTACTATTCGTCTCACTAAGACTTGATAAGACACTTCTGTTTCTCACTTTCCACCAATTTTTTGAGGCATTGCGTGTTGAGTGGCGGAATTTAACGCAGCGCTTTTGCCATAACTTGCTATAAAGATTTATTTTACGTATAATCATTTCTGTGGCCATCATAAGGCCGGTATTGTACTGTAAAAATTAGTGAGTTCGTTCCGCACTTGGGGCAAAGAATTATTTTTATTTTTCGGTTATAGAAATATAGAGCGTAGTGTACAGTTCCCACACTCGACACGCAATATCCCAAACTCGGATAGAAAATAGAGAACGGAGAATTTTGACACTAAATTTTTCCAGCTGCCCTGAATTATGCGAAAATAATGCAATAAACATTTTGTC
Organism: Heliconius himera; assembly: GCA_021202915.1. Lineage (NCBI taxonomy): Eukaryota > Metazoa > Arthropoda > Insecta > Lepidoptera > Nymphalidae > Heliconius > Heliconius himera. The sequence continues at coordinate 206,098 of JAJHJA010001044.1, forward strand.
AATGGCAATCGCAAACAATTTGTTGTATTCAATATTTTTTCAACTTCACACTGTATCCCACATAGTGAAGGTTAGACAGAAAAACAGTGCTTCACACACTCAATTTTTTCTGAACTTTCAAGACCTTGCTTGTTGAGTGGAGAAATCCAGAGCTGCTGCTTATCTTGTAACCAGAACTAATTCTTTCCCCCAAATTAAAATCAAACTTAACCGTCTCATTACTGTAAGTCTAATAATGTCAATAAATATTGTAATTTTAAGTACACATTTCAAATAAAATTTCATTATCATCGATAGAAAATCAACAAAAGCTAACATTAACTTCTTATTATTTATTAAAACAGTAAACAATACATTGTGTATTGAAATAGAAAACATCTTTATTTACGTTATATTTGCCAGAGTCATCGTAGCGAAGGAGCACAAGACTGTGACAGTGAACGCGACGGTTGTGGGTTTGATTCCCACTAGAAGGATTGAAATATTTCATATTTCCGTTTCGTCGCTCTGGTAATAAGACAAATTTCGGCGTTGAGTTCCGCTACCTACCATGCAATGCGTCAAGAAGTCGACGTAAAGTGTAAACGGAGTGTCTTAAATCTGTATACCGCATATGCAGGGTAGCAGGATAGGCAGAGGGAGCCCAGTTGTAGGTACTAGGTACTTTCCGCCGAGTTTTGGAGGCATTGCGTGTTCAGGGGCGAAATTCAACGCCAGAGCGAACAAATGCAAAATTTTAAATATTTTATTTCTTCGTGTAGAAATTGAACCCACAACCTATAATGTTTTACCGTCACACGCTTGTGCCCCTGCGCCACGACTGGCCACAATGTAATTTATGTAAGAACAATTTGAAACATACGCAGCCGGAACAAGTTGTTATGGAAACAGTCGACACTCAGCTTAAAAGGGTTTTGATTGTTATTTGATCAATACCAATGCTATTTATTTGAGTATTCGATTGTCGCTAGAGACTATAGCTTAGTTCATTTTATATGTTTATACATTAAATACGAGTACTTACTTTTTTTCACTAAACAATTTTTTTCACGCTGTATCCCTTACGCTGCAGGGTAGGCAGCGGGAACCTAGTGTTAAGACACTCCGTTCCCACTTTCTGCCGTATCCTGGAGGCATTGCGTGTTGAGTGGCAGAACTCAACGCCGCGCTTGTCCTCGACACCAGAATCGAAATATAAATTTAAGTAAATTTTTCATCTCCTCGAGTGGGGATCGAACCCACAACCAATCGATTTACAGTCACACTTTGTTACACGAATGGCTTCGATTTTATATATTGTGCATTAAAATAGAATCGCACATCTTTAACAACCAGCTTAGAACCTCTTACTGATAGCAGCGTCAGATATTTATATTCATATTTTATTTTTGTGTTAATTTTATTAAAAATGAAATAAAAAGTTACGGCTCTGACAGATCGAGACGAGACTAAAAATTATGAAAATGCAATATCCCGTGTAAAACAATTACTATATTTTTTAATATTAGAATTTTTTATCTCTAATCTCTCGATCTCTAATAATAATTTTTATTTTTAAAAAGTTTTTTTTGGCTTTCTTTTAGTGATTAATAACACAAATGCAAAACCTCAGCATTAGACTCGCGAACTATAAGTCGTATTGTCGATCATCAATTTGGAATTTTGAATATCTATTCAGTCGATTAGTTTCTGAGTTAATTTTTATTTTTGTTAAAATAAAATAAACATAATAATATAAAACCTCCCTGGTAGTTCAAGCGCATCATTGAGTGCCACCGCCACACTCGAAAATTGGAAGAATAGTGGGAAACGAAGTGTCTTAACACTAGGTTCCTTCTGTCAACCCTACTATAAATTTATATAATCATGCGAAACTTATCCAAAGATATTTTTTCTATTAAATTTAACTTAAAATATTCTTAGTACTTAGTACTTACTTAAACAAGAACCTGAACTTAGTTCGAGTAATTAGAGTACGAGCAAACTTTACACGAGATGAGTGAAGACGTCTACAAGTCAATATACCTCTACAGCCTGAATAGAGAGGTCACCTACATAGAGACAGGTCACGGAGTTAAACAGGTTCTATGAGGCTTTCACGTTAAATGCGAGGCTTTTGACATTCTGTGGGAAACATTTTAATATTTAAAGACATGAATGTGTCATTTTTTGTGTAATTGTAGGGCATGTTATGTTTTAAAAAATAGTGGATTTTTTAGCTTCATTATGTATTCGACTTATAGCACGCTAGTATGAGGGAGGGTGAGTTGAGACACTCTATTCCCCAAGAGCCTTCCAATATTCGATTTGGGTTATTAAATACCGTTTTTACTATTATATTTTGGCAAGTTCCTCTACACTCTTTCTTTTGCTTCAATCGGTTCATAAATAAACAAAATATGTGAATATAAATTATTTTGTTTGACGAAATACAAAATAACTGATTTATTAAATTGGCTGAATTTTTAAATGTTATTATAACACGAAAGTAATCAAGATTAGTTAATAAATAAATTCAGTCCAATAGATATATCCCAGCTTCACTATAACGCTAAATGGGAAAATTTCCCATACTTTATATCAAATATTGTAAAACAAAACCCATTGGGTAAGTTAGATAAATTATTTGAATGCAATACTTGTTTGCGACGCGATTGCACACCAATAACAGTTTAGGAGATAAGTTGGTGGAATCAGTTTGTAGCGTTTTCCGATAGCGTTAGTTTTCAAGCTACGAACAGTATATGTTAGTAATTGATGGTTTCCTATCGCTGTGCCGTGTCTGTCCTAGTATTATTGGCCAGTCCAATAGAGGCCACAGGCCGCAGGGGCTCCGGCGTGTGACTGTAAACGCGACAGGTTATAGGTTCCATTCCCAGTCGCGGAAATGTAACATTTAATATTTTCATTTTTTGCGGTGAGTTCCTCCTCTCAACACGCTATGCCTCCAGAATTCGATGGAATATGGGAACGGATGTATCTTAATGGGAATGGAGATTCTTAATACTAGATTCCCAGGTTCACTCTGCCTACCCTGCTATGTGTGGGATATAACGTGAAGCTAAAAAAATATAGTTTTGATTTTATTTTACTTCACACTGTATCCTACCTGTAAAAATAGTAGACAGAATAAAGTTTACAATCTGGATAAATTTCGACACATACCGTTTTTTGTATCAGGACTTAACTCTGCTCTCCATCTACCAGAGCAAAGAAATAAAGATAATTCATTCCCCCAAATGGGAATTGAACCCGACAACCATCGAATTTACATACACTGTACCGTGAGTGGTACGCGTGATTATTGATATAGTGCATATTATATAAGTTTATTTTTAATTTCAACCCTCTACTATTTGTAATTAAACGTATAATGAAACATTATTAAATTTGAGGGTATTTGGATGTTGGGTTTATAATTTATTGTTCTTTGTATTTAAATTATATTGTATTATGTGTCGGAATTAATATTAGCTCGGTTTGTGATGCGATATTACTATTTTCAATTTTAATTAGTTCTTGGTAAAAAAAAAATATGAGGTCACTAGTGGCGTTGGGGTGCAAACGTGCGAATGTAAGCGCGACAGGTTGTGGGTTCGATCCCCACTGCACTCTAAAAGTGGGTAAAAAATGTGAAACAAAGTATCTTAATCCTAGGTCCCCTCTGCCTAAGCCTAATTGTGTGAAGCTAAAATATATAAAAGATCATTAGGTGAAGGTAGGTGAAGTGAACCTGGGAAGTTAGTGTTAAGACACTCCATTCTTATTACAAGTGTTTTCATAGGAACCATTCCCCACTTTGTACCGAATTCTTGTGGCGTTTCGTATTGAGTGGTGAAACTCAACGCCACACTGTACCTCGGTACCGAACTCCCAAGCTGTTGTGCCACGACTGGCCTCGAAAAATATATAAAACAACAATTACAAGCAAATAAAAACATTTACTAAATTACCTAATTCAAAAGCGTAACAAGCTTATTATAATTATTCGACATCAGCGACCTCAAACATTAATATACAGGCGTTAATTAAACGACGCTTTAGTTCTAACAAAAGAACAAACTTTTAGTTGTTATTTTGTACTTAATTTGTACGTATTATGGCTTAGATAGGTGATATCGTTGTATTTAAATGTATATTGGTATTGGTTTTCGTAGCGCAAAGTAGGAAATGGAAATGTCTTAATGGAAACAAAGTTTCTTAACACTTAGCTCCCAGGTTCCCTCTGCCTATCCTGCTTCCTACATACAGGTGAATATAAAAATAAATTTTATAGTATAAAGGAGATTACAGGCATCGGAAGCATCTAATCTATAAAGACTTCGCAACGTACAGAGGACGGATACATGCATAATATACGGCCAATTTGCATAGCCAATAAGCCGTACTGTAACAGTATGTACCTTGAGTATAAGTTAAAAATAAATAAATAAAATAAAATATGCATGGCAATACACATAAATAACATAGTTAATTATGAATAATACAAACTATATATTTTTAATATCATATTAATCGAGGCGAGTTCGTGTATTGTCGTCCCGAGTGTCGCGACCGTCATTCTGTCTATATAGGTGGTGATGCTCGGAAGGCAGCGGTCGAGTCGAACTATTAACTACTACGGTACAAATAAATATGATGCACATAAAGACTCGTACCAAATGTATAATAAATATAATGTGATAATTCGAAGTCTATGATGGCACGATCTTTTAGGATCTAATTTCTTATAAAGGCAATATATGTGTAGGAGCGACACATATTGTGGATTTTTGATCCATATTATAATATTGAATGTTGCTTGACGTCGCGAAGGCTGACGTGATGGGCTTATGCGAACCGTTATAGCGACATTAACTATGTCGTGGCTGATGCCGTCTCGCAGTACGCTCGCGATACGTAAGCTATGCTTGTATGGCGTTGGTCATTGATATATTGTATACCACTTCTACGACTTGGTATACGACTAGTAGGTGTGTGGTGCTATTTTATGTCCTGGAACTCTGGTGTATGTAGTAGTGTCCGCCTACGGTTCGAGACACGACTGTGGGGTGTGTGCCGTGCGTTTATTTAACACATCGGCCGCCTTGCGGTAGTGCGTTCGTTCCAACGACTTATATTGATCTCACAAATCAATCAACATCACGAATCACTATTCTAATACAATCTTAATATAAACAAGCGTAACAAGTACCTTCGGAAAGATCACACAAAAACGTCCCGGAGAGTTCAATAAGACTGTTGCAGTCGCAGTCTGGTAGGAATTCACGGTGTAGGGGCGGGGAGGGGCCCGTACTCTTTCTTCCTTTTATTATAACTAGTTCGCAGTTATAGTGGAGAGGAAGATAGGACGCGCTCTTGGATTTTCTTCGGACGAGCTTCGAGTTATGACAATGTTATATTGTCGAGTCTACAGTTATCTAAATAACTGACACAAGAACAACTTCTGATGGCAAAGATCTTATTAAAGCGATACCTTCTAATGGCAAAATATGAAATTCTTAACATTGTTTCCTCTGAATCTCTAAAGATTTTGGGTTCTTCACGATCACAACTATAAACGGTTCTAACCACTAGACACATCACGAACCAAGGCATTATTTATTAAATAATATTTTAAAAGGTGTTTGGGATATCAGTTACAGTACGAGTAACGGCTAAGTATACATTCACTTACTTTATTAAATATCAAAGCAAGCGTATGAAGACGATATGAGTTTGTAAAAATTCGATGCTAAGCCGACACTAGTGTAGCATCTGTCTAGTGTTCGAGATATGATTAAAAAGGTAAATAAGTATGAGAACACCACGAGAACCTAACGATTTCCACGCATGCAGAATATATCAAAATGTGTCATATTTTTGATTATTTCTATTTGATCACGTGGGCAAAGCATGAGGTAAACGCTAGTTTACATTATATGAAAGGTCTACATATTCTATTATACATTATACAAGATTTTCGGTATCCGAATCTACGACCGTTTAATACATATTTATGAAGGAACTTGTTTAACTTTGAGATTGTAGAGTGATGTTATAAGTTTAGTTCCGTAATTATACAGGATTCTATCGAACTCTTTGATGTAAAACTGTTCGTCTGTTTGTTTTGGTTTTCATACATATATTATGTGAAGAGTTTTACCATACATTATACTAAATTTATTCTTTACCTTAAGTTACTGTAATAATAGATAGTAAAGTATGAAGTGTTTTTTAGCTTAACGCTGTATTAGTAGAGGTAGGACAAGAACCTATTCTAAGGAGATTTTTTTCCCATTAAGACACTTACGTTCCTCACTTTACGCCGAATTCTCACAGAATTGTGTGTTGAGTGACGGTAATGAACTTCCTAGTGGGAGTTAAACCCACTGCTGTCTCATTTACAGTCACACTCTTGTGCCACTGGCCAAGACGGCCTTAATGAAGGGATGAATCTATGTTTTAGGATATGTAGGCTGAGAAAAACTAGTATTAAGACACTCGCGATTCCTACCCAGATTTAAGATTTATAACCACAAGCGCTGGGTGCTATCTTAGTATCTTATCAGATCAGGGAAATTAAAATAATTAATTCCCCTGAGAGATAATTAAACTGATGACCATCGTGTTTACAATTAAACACTGTCCTAGGACGGCCTCACTTTTGTACCAAATTTCATTATTACATTTTTGAATTAAAAATATCATGACCGCTGCCTTTCTAAGAGCAAGATGACAGGACAATATTAGTGTCTAAGCTCTTTTTTGCCGAACGCCCATTAACTGTCACCCTCAAGCTTCTTCTTATCATAATTGACTTTTAATTGGTTAAGAAATTACCTTTTGTATCTATTTAGGTTTAATATTTATATAAGAGCGACTTGTGTAATAAAAATGGATATGAGTTTCAGTTTATCAATAGGATTTTTTTTCTTTTTTTTAACTTCACGCTGAATTCCCCCTGCCTACCCTGCAATATGTGGGCATATTGCAGGGTAGGCAGGGGGAACTTAGTGTTAAGACACTCCGTTCTCCACTTTCCGCTGAATTTTCAAGGCATTACTTGTTTGGCGAATAAATGAAAATATTCATTGACAATAATTCTGTTTCTCCTGTGGGTTTTTTTTTTATATTCTTCAAGGAAATCATATAATAAAATCCAACGTTCTTTGCTATTTAGATTCGAATGTGTTTTACTTATCATTAACTCAGTAACGCAAACGCAGATTAAAATTAGTTAACCTTTAATTAAGCTCTCTAAGTGCACCCATCGGAGAGTTAGAGTAAATTTATACAAAAATTAGAACACGGAAAACGTGAAATGATGCTTAATTTGACACATTATGATGAGTCGCGTTGTCGTTGCAAGTCGATTTAATAATTTGGGCTTTGGTACATTATTTTAGAGCCACAACTGGCCATTCAGCCAGTTGTGGCTCAGGTGCACTAGCGAACGACTGTTAGACGGGACCGATCGTGGGCTCGATTTTCACTCGAGGAAATGAAATATAATATGAAAACTGCTAAATAACCTTAAATGTGCAGAAAGAAGAAAAAGAAGATATTTGTATATACATAAATCCATGATATTTTTTGCACATATCAGGGTAGTCAGACTAAACATAGTTTTTAGATACTCTGTTCCATACGAAACGCCCAATTGTTGGAGACACGTTGTAGTGGTACTGAACTTTATCTTGTTAGCAGATCGAGTAAATAAAAATGTCAAATATTTCATTTCTCAAGTTAGAGTCGAACCCACAACCGTCCCGTTTATAATTGCACACATGTGCCCCTGCGCCTCGACTGTCTCGTATATGAGTCGGAAGTACATGTATGAGATAAAATCAAAGTCAAAGTCGAATAATTTTATTCAAGATACTAAGCTACATGCTTCATTTTTTGAACGTCAAATAATTTACCACCAGTTCGCTAAAGTTAATGCCTCAGACCTGAGAAGAACTGGCGCAAAAACCAAAGCGGGACTTATTTTTTTTAAATAAATTTTATGTGAATACATATACAATTTTTTGTGACAGTGATACCCTGAAGCGCACTTGAACATCATTTATAAAATCATTAATTTGGTAATAACTTTTAACACACAAACTCCTTTCACATTTTTTAAATCGTGGTATAGAAAATTCTCTGACGTTTTCTGGGATCCTGTTGTTAAAACGTTCACATTGTCCCATAAAAGAATTACAGATAAAATGTATTTATAAATAATGCTTGCAACAAAAACACTGTAAAATCTTTGTGTTTTGAAAACATTTTCTGTTCAAAATTACATACGATTCAAATCTTTAAATATTTTAATCTTAACCATAATAAACAATTTTTATCTTAACCATAAAGAAATCGATTGTAGTAGTAGTGATCGCGCTACGCCGTAGCACCGCTCCCGCGGGAGCTACGTACGTCTACGCTGGCAATTTACGTGCTACGAAATAACATTTGTTGAGTTTCCTGAAATCTACTTCGTGTTTCGGGATTGCGATTTTTATTCTGTTACTGTATCAAAGGAGTTAGTTCATATAGTTTAGTATGCAATCTTGCTTTTCTTTTATTTACTGCTTCACGCTATATCCCGCATATAGCATTGTAAGCAGAGGAAAGCTTCTTCGCTTCCTACTCTACGCCGGCCACTTAACACGCAATGAGTGAGGCTCTAATGTGAAACGAAAAATGGAGTGTATTCATTTAAACTCTACGCTAAAATTAAATTATAATAAAAAAAAATAAAAAATATTTTTATGTATGTAGACAAATTGGTTGACGAGTTATGAAGGATACAAATGTAGCTTTAAATGATTTATGTAAAACAAACATTATGTGTTTTCTTTTTACTCTTCTGGATAAATAAGAAAAATCGAAATTTATCACCTAATTTTTTTTTCTTTCATCCAAACAGAATTTATCTTATTATCTTATTTTATACTGTTTATATGAATTATGTATAAATGTGATTTGATAATAAAATTGTTAATCTAAGATCTCGTTAACATTTTAAGTATTTAGAATTCGTTTTCAGTATTCGTAGCAAATGTCACAAGATGGGACTCAGTTTCCGCAGGAATCAATTAAAATCCATACTTTTATTTATAAATGTTTGTTACATTTAAAACAAGGAAAAACGTAAGTAAATATCTATATGTACCTATCTGAACAAATGAATAAATAACAATTATTTCATATTAATACAATATATTTTTTTATTTCCATTTCCTTACAAATAAATAAAGTTTTCTTCGAACATATTTTTTCATCATCCAAAAGCTGAAGTTTCGATATAAGAAAATAATAAGTTTCAAATTACTTTTGAGGTCAGTTTGTAAATAATCTCATCTTTATTTCACTTGTAATCCGATAAGTTGTAAATTAAAGTTATTAGGTCGTATTATTTTTAAACATTTTTAAATTGTTATTCCACACTTAGGAAAGAAAAATACTTATTTAGAAAACGTATAAATATTTGAACATAGCGGGACTCAAACCCGCGCCTCCTGGAAACCGACCAGGTATGATTGTATTATATAAAATCATATATATCATATATTTTTATTTCTCCTGTATGTAAGACAATGCTATAACTATTTTGTGCTACTAAACACTTCGGCGGAAACTGGGGAACGGAATTGTCTTAATAGGAACTAAACGGAGTATTGTAATACTGGGTTCCCACAAACTTTTCAAATTTTTCCCAGTCTATTATATTTCCGGTACTCCTAAATTGTGATATACGACTCGTGTCATTGGAATATAATAGGTGTTAAAAATAATAATTTAATAATTTAATCAGCTTATATATGCTATATAGGTAGGCAGAGGGAACCTAGTGTTAAGATCCTTCGTTCCCCACTTTCCGGTGAACTTTTTTCAAGGTTTCCGGTGTTTAGTGGCGGAACTCAACGCCATTTTTGTCTTGGTGCTCTGGTGTAGAAATGAATATATTAATAAATAATAATTCATTCCCCTGAGTGTGAATTGAACCCACGACCGTCGCGTCACAGTTACGCCCTTACTAATGTTCAGTATTATCAATAAAATGATAATACTGTATATTATATGATGTGCTGTCGTGATGTAGCGCCAGATTGTAAACAAGGTGCGTCACTTTATATTATAGTCAACTTTATAATTTAGAAACTCTATGCTTATACGTATTAGGCCTAAACCTTTTAAAAATAAAAATATAATATTTGGCATGTAAGTGGACTAAGAGAACTGCCCAAAATTCCTTTGGGAATATCCATGTATAACATATTTTTGGTCGATTTTCGTCTAGCTCCACGCTGTATTCCGCATAAAGCGGAGTAGACAGTGGGAGCCTGGGAACCTAGTTTTAAGACATTTCGTTTCCATTAATTCACTTCCAATCCCATTTTTCGGGCGAAGACTAATAATAAATAAGTTTTGATTATTCATTCCTATCCAATAATATAAATATTTATGTAATTTTTGCAAGAAAAATCTGTTTTCCCAACTATAAGTTAAGATCCTTTTGCAGAAACCCACAGAGCAAGTTGAAGTCCGTCCCCAAGTTTGCTTTCAATTAAAACATTAAAGTTCTGGACTATTGTTATTGAAATTTGATTATCTACAAGAATCTTAAGACGATCTTGAGAATCTTGTTAGCTTGGTGCAGATTTGATTTCTAGTTGGGGCGTTTTTAACTTTTCTTATAATAAATTTTCGTTATGTCAGCGTATAGCTCATATTAAAATTAAATAAAACAAATAAATTTTATAATAAAAATATTAAATATTCTCGAATGGGAATGGAACCCACAACCGGATCGCCGTTTAAAGTCACACGCTCGTTCCCCAGCGCCAACGAACTCTTGCTTATTTTTAATATATATTTTATAGTATGAATTTGTAATAAATATATACGAAGGCTTTTATAAAAACTGTAAATGCAGCTTTAGCTGAAAATTATGAAATTTGTATTCAGCATTACGTACCTGTATTTAGGTCATATTTTAAATTTAAAATAAGGCCAAAAAATAATAAAAGTACTGAATTTTCTTTACTTCTTCATTTTATAGTACTTTCTTTTTAGGTATTACATATTGTTATTTTTTTTTGGCTTAACTTAAAATTGCATCTCGTATTATATACTATTAGCAGGGTACTTATACTATTAGAACCTAATCTGTAAGATAATGCATTAACTACTTTAGTTGTCTCGATGGACAATCATTTATTAAAATACAACTTTTTTAGTATAACAATATTAAAAAAAGTTTTGTAATAGTGATTTTTCTTTAGGGAAATCAAGAATATCTTACAAAGAGCACAAGTACTATAATAAAAAAAAATATCTATGATTTTTTCTATATCTTTTATTCTTCAGTGAGCAATGAGCAACGTCCATTATTTTTTAATAAATTTTACTATATCGGTTTGAACTTTATATCCAATATATCTATGCTTTTAATTATTTGTCTTTCTTAATAGCAGGTGCCTAATCTAGAGCTAATAGCCTCCGTTACTGATCTGGAGTCAGAGCTACCTCCCATACTTACACCATGTCATATAACACCCATAAGGTGAAGCTGTAGATAAAAGCAAGTTATAATATACAATAGAAAAGTAAAACACAATTTTATAGAAGTTCCTCAAATGCACATTGAAGTTTGCAGTTTCATAATATCGCTGTTTACATTGTATTACCTCTTTCTATTGTGAGATATTGAGTTTCATATTTCATATAAAAATATTTTATATGTACACAGTAAGATTACTTTGTTGATTTAGTATGTGACTTTAAAGGTATTTTTGCGGCGTTGAGTTCTGCCACTCAACACGCAATGCCTCCAGAATTCGGCAGAAAGTGGGGAACGGAATGCTTAATACTAGGTTCCCTCTGCCTGCCTCTGCTGTGTAGCGTGAAGCAGATTTTTTTTTTATTTATTGTGTATTCTCAACTCAACAACTTCGTCTTTCTGAAGAAGAAAATACTAAATATTTGCAAAATGAAAGTCCTTTAAATACAATCGTCAAAGCAGGAACTGCTTCGAGAATGCTTGGAGAACAAACCCACAATATACGCATTTACAGTAGGATACTGTCGCACTGTTTATTGACATTATAATCATTTCCCCGAATGAAAAATTTTTTTCGGTATTCTAGTACCTAATTTCACACAAAGTGCAGCAAAATTGAAGCATGAAAGCTCCTAACTCTCTTTGATTATATTAACTTAGAAGCTTAGCTTAGACCATAGACTGCAATATTTGGTAATAATTTCATTTTTATATCTCCACGCGATATTTAAATAAATGATTTTGACAGACGGACAGACAGACAACAAAGTGATCATATAGGAACTGCCGTTCTCGTTTTTAACATTTAAGATACGGAACACAAAATAACAAAACAAAATAATATACATACAAATAAACAAAGCTTATAAAAAGTTCAGGTTGTTCCAGCGGTATAGAACTTTAACTCGCAAAGTTTCTTCACAAAAAACAGCACACTGGTCTCAAACACTGTTTTATTTCCGTGAACTTTATTTTTTTAAACAATAAAGTTTTCCTTGATATTTTCTTGCTGCAAAAGAAATTGAAATGTAGTTCGTAATACGGAATGGTAGTTCGTTTGTAATGGTTATATTTTAAATACAGCTTCACGCTGTATGCCTATATAACAGGGTAGGCAGAGGCAACCTAGTGTAAAACACAGTTTGGTACTTTCAGCAGATTGTTTGAACTTTTTCGCGATGTGTAGTTGTTGTAAAAACAAGTATGTTATTGTAAACGTGTGGTTGTTGTTGTGGAAATGAAATGTTTAATATTTTCATTTATTTTCGCTCTAGTGAAGCGTGGCGTGGAGCTCTGCATGCAATGCCTTAAGAATTTAGCGGAAAGTGGGGAACGAAAGTGACTCAATGGGGAACGGAATGTCATAATACTAGGTACTCAGGTTCTATCAGGCCTTATTTGTGCGGAATACAGCACGAAGCTCAAAAAAACATATAAAATAATATATATTTATTGCACATTTTGTGGATCTAACGCACAAACATTGAGACCAAGTCTAAATTGACATTAATATCCCAAGTTGGGGCAGAGGGTATCCACAGGCTTGAACTTCGCTTGATGTCTTGGCACTCTTTTTTGCTTCGTCTAAAATTGAGTATTGAGAAATTGCTTAATTCGGTATATGATAAGGTCCACAACGGAGTATATGGCCTATATAGTTGCACTTGCCACGCTTGATCTGCTTCTGGTTCGGTGGTTTCTTCGAAATTTTCTCAGTAAGGTAGCGAAAATCTGGATTTAGTGCGACACAGCTTTAGACACCTTCCACGTTTCGCACTCGTGTAGCGGCACATACATTAAATATATAAAGTGTGATGGCCTCTCTAGCCTCCCTGGGAACCTCGCGTGAGGATACTATTCCCATGAGTATACTCCTGTTCCCCTTTTTCCACCGAATTCTGGATTGCATGAGAGCGAGGAAGTGAAAATATAAAATATTATGTTTCCTCGATTGGCATTCGAATCCACAGTTTGTTGTGTTTACAGTGACACTCTTATACCACTGCGCCACGACAGAAAATATAGAAAGTTAGTATATTATATAAAATAAGCTTTCAAAGTTTATCTTTATGGAATATAGAAATATAAGCTACGTTTATCACAAACTGGCGTAACTCCAAGCGGTAGAGAAAACAACTCGTCAGTTATAAAAGCGTGTCAGAATTATCTGATAACGGTTTAGCATTTGCTTAGTTCGTACTCGAGTGATAAATAGTATTGGTTTATGGATCGGGCCATATAATAGCTAGGATCTGAGATAGATTGTAGTTAGTGTATGGCCGGATTGGTGTATAGTAGGCTGTAAATGTGGTTGTTGTCGGTTCATTTTTAGTTGTAGGAATTATTTTACTTTTGTTGTTTGTATTTTTCGCTTTGATTAGGTAAATTATTGCGTTAAATAAGATTTCAATTAATATGTGGTTTAGAAATCAACATCGTATAAATATAATAAAGAATATACCTATTTTCCGTTCTCTCTGACTACCCCGCAAAGGGATAAAGCGTGAAGCTAAGTAAGTAAGTATAAATATAATTTGTATATAAATGGTCAGTAGGTCAAAATAAATTATAACTCGATAAATAGAGTAAAAATATTACTAAAGCCGCTGTGGCTTAGCGTAAAAGCTACGTCTGTGTCATTGACTCACTCCAAGAGGAATTGATTACCTAGTGTCAAGATAAAGTGCGGCGTTTAATTCCACCACTGAACATGCAATGTTTCGAATATTGTGTTGGAAAACAGAGAACTGCATGTCTTAAGACTTGATTCTCTTAGACTCTACCTATGCGATATGTGGGACACAGGGTGAAACTTATAAGAAAATATATTTCCTACGATATGATTATGCTTATATTTACAGATATAATAAATATAATTTATAAAATTTTTAAAGTATTACCTCCACACTTAAGAAAGAAAAATACTTATTAAGAAAACGTATAAAAATGGTCGGTTTCCAGGAGGCGCGGGTTCGAGTCCCGATACGTTCAAATTTTTATACGTTTTCTAAATAAGTAGATATAAATATATCTCTAAAAACATATTAAGTTATAATAAATGATCACAGATTCGAATCCAAGGTACCCTAATCGTATAAGCCAATATTTGTATTAGACCATCGGTACAATTGAAGAGCGCATTTTGGGGATAAAATCCAAAGGTTATTTCTTGTCTGAATCAATCGACTTGAATTCCGGTCATTCAAGAGTAATTGCCTCCAAGATAAGTAGTCGAAGTGTATACTTTATCGTGAAATAAAATACAAAAGACAATATAATCAATACCAATTTACTAAAAATAATTTTAGAAAATCTTTAAAATTTAAACGAAACGAGAGATGAATCTGTATCTCTTTTAAACCGTCAAAGAGTTCTGATTACTAGCACTTATCTACATTATATATTATGTACATTCAGGATTATAGCGTGAAGTTAAAAAAAATTGTCACTAAAATTACTTTTTTTATTCTCTTGAATATAACAAATACATCAAATATATGAACAATAAACATTTCAACTCACTTACAATTCTTACAAAATAACATTTTAAAGAAACGTTTATATAAAACTCGAATAAAACGCTTTTACAGAGAAAACATCCCAATAGAATATCGATACGGAGCACATATGTTAGCGCTGGCTTGTCGAGAGTTCGCTTCTTGTGGGTGAAATATGTTCGGGACCAAGTATTCATTGGCGGTTGGTTTGGGTAAAGGCTTTATAGCGGTAAGGGGGTAACATAGGAAAATATAGATATAAGATTTTTTTTATCTATATTTATTCTAATTATAAAGATAAAGTTGAGGCCAGCCGTGGCGCAGAATCATAAGCATATGATTGTAAACGCGACAGCTTGTAGGTTCGATGCCATTCGAGGAAATGATATATTTAATATTTTCATTTTGTCGTTCTGGTAATGAAAGGCAAAGCGCATCATTAAGTTCTGCCACTCAACACACTCTGCGTCTAGAACTCGGCGGAAAGTGGGAAACGAAAGCGGAGTGTCATAACACTAGGTTCCCTGGTTCCCTCTGCCTACCCTCCGCGAGATACAGCGTGAAGTTAAAAAAATGCTAGAGTGAATTTGGTTGAACGCGCTGATCCCAGGATCTACTGCTTTAAGTTGAAAATATCTTTTTGACACAAATATCACATTTCGATATAACCCATTGTACCTGCGACTGGGAACAGTAGTTCATGCACGTAGAACATGTCGTACAAACGTGTCATACAAATCTCTTGTTTATTTCCATTGCTGGAGACGAAGCCGGAAGTAATCCTAGCCCAAGCTATTCGGCGTAGAACGCTGAAATTTGGTAGGCGAGGTCCTTCTGGAGTGCAGTGAAGCATTTAGGAAGGATTTCTTGAAATCGACGCGGGAACGGTAAAAAGCGGGATTTTACGTTTTATAGCTCACGAAGACGAAGTTTCCTGTGATGCTGTTGTCTTATATTAGGATTTAAAAATAATTAATATATTTTTTATAATATCGCTTACTATATTTCGCGCTAAGTAGGTAGAGGTAGCCGAATTTTATTTTCATATCACTGTTTTTTTTTAGGATGTTTGTGAGGCCATTCGTCGCGCAGCGGCACGAGGTGTGACTGCAAAACCGACTGGTTGTGGGTTCGATCCCCACTCGAGGAGATGAAATATTTACTTAAATGTATATTTCCATTTCTTCGCTCTGATGTCGAGGCTAAGCGCTGCGAATTCTGCCACTCAACAAGCAATGCCTCTAGAATTCGGCAGAAAGTGGGGAACAGAGTGTCTTAACACAAGGTTCCCTCTGCCTACCCTGCTATGTGCGGGATACAGCGTGAAGCTGATTTATGTTCATCTTACTAATGTAGGACGCAATCCATTTTATTAACCCAATGTATTTTACTTATAACAGATCAAAAATAATATATAAAGTAAACATTCCATGAATATTCAATGAACCCACAACCACCTACCTTGTACTGTAAGATGGTAAATGATATATGGTATATTAAGTAATCACCTAAAAGAATATAGGTCATCTGGGATTTACCTGAAAACCAAAATGAGAGAACAAAGGCGTTTTTTCCTCTCGACTGTATATTAATAGGCCATTACATTAAACTCTGGTAAGGTAAAGGAACCAACCTAATATATATCATTTTACTGCTATGTTCCAAATATGATATTTATAATATAGTTCAAACTATCTTTAAATAACAATATAATTTATGATCTTTTATAATTCAGAATTTCGTGGCGCAGTGGAACATTTTTTTTTTAATTACTTACCGCCTAATTTTTGTGATATATTGAGAGACGAAACCATTTCCATTTATTCACTCGAGCGGAAATCAAACTTACAGTCAGTCACTGTGCCGCTGCGCCACAACGTATACTTAGACAACACTAGTAATATTAATTATATATAAACTATTTTACTTAACAAAATATTAAACATTTCCAAACATAAATATTCCATTCTAATAATCTTAGAATGGAATATTTATGTTTGGAAATGTTGTACAATATAATATAAATTCAAGCGGTTCGAGAAAATGAGTTGAAGATTTATTAATAACGATATACTTACTTGTAAAATCTTGCCAATTTCCTCTACGTTCAGTATTTTAAATGAATTTTCAATATGTTCATAATCCTTGATGTGTGATAAGCACTTTGAAATTATAAATTAAATATCCGCTCTCTTAAAATAAGTATTTGTATTAGCTTATTATTTTATGTAATCACTAGCTATATATGACAGATTTTGTCTCAGTTTTACGCTCTATCCCGCATACAGCAAGGTAGGAGGGAGCCTAGTATTCTAGTCACTCCGCTCCCCACTTTTCGCCAAATTCTGGATGCATTGCGTTTTGAGTAGCGGAATTCAACGCCACACTTATGGAAGAGCGCAAACATTAAATATTTAATTTTTGCGCTCTTCCATATGTGTGGCGTTGAATTCCGCTATTCAACAAGCAATGCCTCCAGAATTTGGCGAAATTTGGCCAGAGCGAAAACATTAAATATTTAATATTTTCGAGTGGGAATCGAACTCATAGTCTATCGCGTTGACAGTCACACGCTTGTGGCCCTGTGGCACGATTGGCCTGAATATAAGTATATGACAGATTATACATTCTAAGTGCCTTACCTCAGGCACTATAACAGCGGGTACAGTGGGTGGTACTTTGAAACAACGTTATGTACCTATCCCAATAAATGGATTATCCAAAAGAAATATGCTTTTTTTCTATTTGATACCTTTTCTTTCCTAAGACAGTTTCTGATCTGGACTTACAACATGTTTTTGTAAATATATCTCGTATTATGCTAAGGTTGTTACAACTTTATAAAAATATCGGACGAGCTACTACAAAGTCACGTAAAAAGTTTATGGAGCCCAACCTATGTATGAATTTTATTTTCCATTTCTAGACAGTGGACCAGATGATTACAGTGGTATACAGTAATTCCTTTTTACTGGCCACTTTCTACTTCGACTTCGTGAAAGTAAAGAAATATATTACTTTTATTGTTTGTATGTAAAATACGTATATAAAAAAAATCATTTTGTGGATAAAAATATTACAAGAACAATTTTTTAACAAAACACAAAGATAACTTCGTGTCCATATTATGCTCGTTTACCCTATACCTAATAATAGCAGTAGGTGACTGGCCGCAACAATAATTGCGTCGAGAAGCCCATGAGGTAAGAAAAGTTAGCTTAATTAGGCAGTTAGCCTCTCCCAGAGCGGGTCCCCGAAATATTTATGAGATACAATATTTCGCCAAATATTTCTTTATATTTTTAGTATAAGAAAAACGTAAGATTTATAATAAATATCTATTTTTTACATTATTTCTTTCAATTTCACGTTAAAGGAAACCTAGTGTTAAGACACTTCTTTCCCTATTTTATCATCTAATTTTTCATACACGTGTTCGTGCCGTACTATGTTTAGATACCAGACATAGTGCCATCACCAGGATAAGGTAATAATACATTTTCTCGAATGGAAATAGAACACACAACTGTAAGCGAGACGTTTACAGTAAGAAGTTGTGCCGCTGCGCTACAAATGTCTCAATTTTCTTGCAAGTATTTTATTATTTGAGACGTTACATAGAGAAAATTGCAAAATAAGGTATATTTTGTCTAAAAATTAAGTAAAAGAGGAGGGTAATAAAATAATAAGAGTAAAAGAGACAGTAACTTACTGCTTGGGTAAATCACATGAAGCACAATGATAACAAAACAAATTTCTAAAGAACATAACAACGCGAACGTCTTTAATTTCTTCGCAAATAGCTAATTAAAAGGTATTCAACTTTTACAAAAGTTGCCACGAATTATTTTCTTTTATCTCGCCAGTATCATAAAATTGTTCTCCATAAAGTCTATAATATTTTTTGCAAAGTATCTTTTTAGTTATGATCTAAAGGAGATTGAGATATAAGTAGTAAGTATTTATTTTACTATCGAAATTTCAATGATGTAATCAGTTAATGTTAGATTACTTGAAATAGGTTTCAGGGAACCTCGATTGAGCTCCGAGAATACAGTATCGATGAAATTTGAGAAAGGTCACGTAAAAAACATATATCAGGACAAGGATGAGAACATGTATGAACAGATTAATAACAGAGGACGAGGCCGAAAAGGTATTCAGAGGAAGTAGTATAAGGTGTTCCGTTCTCTCTGGCTGCCTTGCTACTTATAAAGTTTGAGTATTTTGAGAAACTTCGTCGCGAATAAAAAAAATCCATAAAGTTAGCTTATATTTCAGTCACACGGTGCTGTAGATGCGAAAAAAAACAATCAGATCCTAAATTCTGAAATGTGTCATGAAGGGGAAAGGTTGATTTATATGTGAATCTATATTGATAGAAAGATGTAAAGAGTAGTGTTAAGATTTTCCGTTTCATTAATAGGGTCACTATGAGGTCAGTATGCGGAAAGATGGATTTATTTGTATAATATTTATAGCAGAGTATATTATGTCATTATGCGTGTTCAAAGACCATATTTTGCAAATTGTACTAGCGTCATTCATTACTAGAATCATTCTTTACTTCGACAGATTACAAAATAATGAAATGAACCTATTGACAGGACATACAATCGGTACATCTACTATCAGCTCATTTTCGCAAATCCCTTGATGCCTATCTAATCTGAATGTATCAACGCGCTTTGTCTTACAAAACCAGGTAAACACATATTACAGGCAAATACTCCCTCTTGTGGGATTTGAATCCATTATAAGTACACGTTACTAGTCATTGCTGGCAACTTAGTTTGTTTAGTGAAATGAAAAATCCCGTATTTAGCTTTTCACAGAAATTTTAAGAAGTGCTCTGTTAAGCAGTTTAGTCCAGTGAGGCAATCGGAGCGTAAGGACTAAAGCGTGTGACTGCAAGCTTGAGGAAATGAAATAATTAACATTACCGTTTTGTCGCTCCGGTAATGAGGTAAAGCGCGTCGTTGAGTTCCGCCACTCCACACTCAATGCGTCCAGAATTGGGCGGAATTTGGGCAACGGAAGTAACTTAATGGGTAAGGTTTGCCTTAAAAAAAACCCTGTTAAGACTGTCCTACATCGCCTTATCTATGTATATTCCATCTTTGTAAGTGCAGTACTTTTGTCTGTGAATTATCTATCAGTCACTCAATAAAGAAAAAGTATAAATTTGACAATTCCTTCAACTGGAGATCGAACCCACAACAATCGCGTGTAGAATGAGACACAAAAACATTATATGTTCTAAATGTTTACGATCGCATATAACATTAATCTTGATTTCACTTTCAAAATAACACCGCAAAAGGAAGTGCTTCAAAGAAATAAAAAAGCTCCACATTCAAGAGTGGATCATAAAAGGACAAATAAAATAATTTATGTTGCGTATTCAAAACATCGCGTCGTCTCTACCATAACTTTTGTAATGTTATTAATTTATATTGTGTTTTTCGTTTTAATGTAATATTCTAATTTGATTTGGTTATATTTTTTTTTTATATTATTTGTCTTTTCTAAAGTTGTTAAATTTGGAAATTAAATAAAGCACAGTTTTGTATGTAATTAATTTTTTTTTTTTTCAGCTACCCACATTTCTCGTATCAAATTAAATCCAAAAAAAGAAAATGGTAAAATAGACAGTCAGTCTTTTTATTTTATGGTCACTTACGGAATTCTAATATTTACTTACATTTATATTTTTATTTTTTTCTTCTGGTGTCGAGGCAAAAGCGCGGCTGAGTTCCGCCAGTCATCACGCAATGCCTCCAGAATTCGGCGGAAAGTGGGGAATAGAGTGTCTTGACACTAAGTACCTCATCCTACCCTGCTGTGTGCGGGAACCCAACCTACAAGAGTGAACCCCACAAAAGTATTAAATATACATAATTTTGTTTTACAAATTAGTTCTAGACTAAAAGACGACATTGAAAAAAAAACCTAGAAACGAAGTCCTATTTCATTTAACCACATCGATAAGACCCAATTTTCCTTATCATAGACTCTATAAATATTTCATAAAGATAATAGCTATTAGATAGAGTAATACATTCGTGGTCGAAGTGAAAGTAATTTATCCTAGATTTTCTGATAGTTTCAAAATTTGTCTGAGCAGTATAATTTATTATGTTTTTTGATACAACTTGTACTACGAGCATATTTGGAACACAACGCCGCACTCTGTCTTGCCAGAGCAGGGAATTGTGAATAATTCATTCCTGTGAGAGTGTTTGTGTGTCTTTTTAGCTTCACGCTGTATTATATATGGCAGAGTAGGCAGAAGGACCCTAATAACCTATTTGTAACACGCGTCCTTTTACCACTTGCCGTCGATTCCTATAGACTGCGTGTTGAATGGTGGAACTCAACTCTTTACCAGAGCGATAAAATTAATATGATAAATATTTCATTTTCTCAAATGGGAATCGAACCCACAACCTGTCGCAATTAATTATGCTTCTGCGCTGTGATAAGCTTCAAGCTAGAGTAGATTATATTAATATAACATATAATACTAGTATATTCGGTGCTAAACACCGTGCTTTACCTACCATTAGATTTCCTCTTTATACCCTGCTATATGGTATAATGGATGATTCTGCTAACTAATTTTAAGTAATAATAATTTTTCAATAAAACTTTCCAACTATAAAATTCCTCTGCCATGTTACAAAATTAGAGACTAGTTTACTCAAGAAACTTTATAAAATGACAGTAACAAACTAGTGGGCGGAGTGACAGAGCGGTACGTAATTGCTTAACTTTATGCATAATTGCTGAGAACTTCTTAGAATTTTGATTCAAAATGACCGCTCAAAATATTCCCAGTAGAATTCAGTTTTAAAATTTAGAAAAGTTTATCTGAAGTAAATTTTATTTGGAAATGTTTTTTTTTTCATCTTTTTCATTTTCAAAATGTGTTGTGGTGATACGAGTAGTCACGCAGTAGTGTAGAACGTGTTTTTTCGCAAATCATAAATTATGACACCGTCAAGTTTTCTTTTTCTTTTAATCCTTTCCGTTTTTAAAAAAAAAAAGTAAAAATTAACGAAATTTGGAAATTAATATAATATATTTACAATAAAAAACTTTAACTATATGTAAAATATAGCATTTTTTGTTAAAAAGAAAGGTTTTTTTTGTTATTATTCTATAATTTTGTAGTCTAAATGGAGTTAGAAGTAATAATATAATTTTAATCTAACATGGCATATACAGGGTGGAAATGTGTGCGCTACTATTACTGGAGCAGCATATAGGATAAAATATTTCAAACCCATATCTACAAACATGAATCAAGATTACCAAACAGTTTAGACGTGGGATTATTATTTTCATTTCATATTTTTTATCCATACTGTATTACATGTAACGCAGTTACAAATAAAAATCTATAACGTAAACACGTGTCACGCCAGTCGTGTGGCCACGACTGGCCTCTATAATAAAGTTATAATATCATTTTAATTAAAGCACTACAAATCAACTTGACGCGGTCAAATGTCAGGCGTCACATATTACATGAGACTAGAGATGCATTAGCTGTATAATTAATAGTAAACAATATGTATTTATTTAAAATATACACAAGTAAAATTATTTATATAAATAAATAGGCTGTCGTGGCGCAGAGGTACTAGTACTTATTTAGAAAACGTATAAAAATTTAAACGTAGCGGGACTCGAACCCGCGCCTCCTGGAAACCTACCAGGACCTGGTCGGTTTCTATTTTTTATATATTTTCTAAATAAGTATTTTTCTTTCCTAAGTGTGGATTAACACTTTAAAATGTAAAAAATAGAGGTACAAGTGTCTGACTGCAAGCGCGACGATTGTGGCTTCAATTTCCACTCCGAGGAATAAAATGTTTCGTATTTTGTTTTTTGCTCTGGACGAGATGAATGTGGGGGAGCGGAAGTATTTCAATCGGAACGGAGTGTCTTTACACTAGGTTCCCAGTTATCTTTTGTTATAAATATTATTCATATGAATATTACTTTTTTAGTTTCAAGCTTAGGATATAGGATAGACAGAAGAAATCTAATGTTAAGACTTCTTTTTACGTTATTCTCCCGAATCCGAGACTACGTGTAGAGGAGTGGAACGCAACGTTGAACAGAACATGGGAAGGAAAACAAAATCTCCTAAACAGGGATTGAACTAACAACCATCGCATTTATTATATAACGCTGTTCCACTGCGCCACGATGGTTTTATGAACTATATGATGTCTTGGAAGCACTTTAATACAAAAACCTACAAAGACTAAGTGACAGGAAATTGTTCTTCTATCATACAAAAGAGCTGAGATGTTTCTATTTAATAGGTAATCTACTTGCACAAATGTACCTACTGTAGTTTTATTATTATACAGTATACGATAGTTGAACAAGATGAAGAAAGGAGGGAATGCAAGATCAGTGTAAATGATAAGGTATTAGAACAAGTGAATGAAGTGGTATACTTGGGAAGTATGTTCAGTAGAGATGGAAGATACGAGATGGATATGGAAAGGCGTATTGCTGCCGGTAACGAGGTTCTGTTATACGGCAGCGAAACGTGGAAAGATTAATGCCGTGGAGATGCGACCTCTTCGTAGGATATGCTGAGTCAGCTTAGCTGATCGAATCCACAATGAAGAGGTACACAGAATAGACAGGTAAGAACGAAGAAGAACGGGCTGAGAATGAGTGACGAAAGAATGACAAAAAAGATTTATGACAGAGAAGTGAATGGTAAGAAAGGTAGGGAGGGACTTGGTTGACCTTCGAAAACACTGTATCAAAGATACTGGAGGAAGGTCAAATTTTTATACGCTTGTTACAACTTACTTATGTTGTTAGCATCTCTGTAGGGAGATTTTTCCAAATTCCCGCTACACAAAGATAATTATTAAGAATTATCGGCTGGCAAGAGAGAACATAAATAATTTGTAACAAGCATTTAAACATTTCGACGTAGCTTGATGAGAACATATGGCTTAGTGATCAGAGCGCCAGGAGGCGCGGGTTCGAGTCCCGCTACGTTAAAATTTTTATACGTTTTCTAATTAAGTATTAAGTTTATAACAATTTCGATGCTTCTAACTAGAACATAGGGCTAGAGAGGGCGTTTTTATACCTTTTCTAAACTATTTTTCTATATTTAAGAAAACGTATATAGTTATTTGTTTAGTATATTATGTAGATAAGATGTATGGCTAAGTTATAAACCAAATAATTTTACTTTTTATTATTATTATTTAAAATTTCATAGTTCGAAGTTCTTATTACGTTGCTATAAATATTTCGAAAGTGGAGAACAAAGCAACTTTTAAATACAAACGTTTGCGGAAACGACAGATTAGATTCTAAATCGAATCGAGAATCGAGATCTAAATTATGATTATTTCTCCGTTCTCTCAACAATACAAAACTTGACGTTGAGCTCCACCACTCAACACGCTATGTCTCAAAAAATAAGCGGAAATTAAAAGAGGAGGGTTGCAACACTTGGTTTCCTCCGCCTACCCTTTTTTTATCGTAAGGAAACCCTTTTACAGGTACGCTACCGGAATAGGGATTCGAGCGGGTTATGGAAGACGTGTGCCGTCCACACTACCGCATTCCTCCTCCACCGCTACAGGCCACGGGGCTATGGGAGCCAAGGATTCTTTCATAACCCTGACATCCCTCTGTCTACCCTACTATGCGGTAAAACAACGGAAACTGATACTCATCTTAATAGTTATGATCAATTGACCATACTGTCATCTTTGATTTATTATAGCAATTACAAGATAATTATGGCCTCTAATCACTACATCCTATAACATTACACTAAGTAATGTTCTATTAATATCTCGATAGCGGTATTTAGTACTAAGATGGAATCAATTTCACTTCAACTGATGCGATAGTTATGGGTTCAAAATCTATTCGGATAATAAATTATGTTCATGTTGTTGTTGTTGTTTTGACGCTTTGGCAAAATATCGCTTAACAACGCACCTTGCGGAACTCAACAAGCTCCGCCATTTGCCACGTAATGTAACAAATTGTTTTTTTTTTTAATTTTGGGCTGTCTCCGTCGCTTAGTAAGGTAGAAGGGAACCTAGGAACCGAGTATTAAAATACTCCGTTCCTATTCATTCCGTTCTTCCCGTTTCTGCTGAATTCTGGTGACGTTGTGAAGGTATTGGTGAAACTCAACGCCTCGTTACCAGAGCGAAGAAATGAAAATATTCGAAATTGAATCGAACCCATAACCGTCGCGTTTTGGAGTGGCCCACGACGTCCCCAACAAGAACAACGTTTTTATATTAAGAATAAACTTAATATTTACTTCAAAGCTATGCCTTACATGATATATAAACTATTTGTATTATAGATAACTAGCGGCTCGCCCACGGCTTCGCCCGCTTAAAATACATGAATATTGATTTAATAAGCAGAATTGATTGACAACTATAATGACTTCTAATATAATTTTTTTCGACATTATCGTCAAAGAATTATTGATTGTTTTAAATAAAAAAATATGACCATAATTATTTATTACACGTATATATTTTTGTAACTTTATGTTCTTTTTACCTATATAATATACTCTGTTAAATGTACTGATGTCAGTGAATAATTTAATTTACGCATTCAGAAACAGCCTTAAATGTTAAATTATTGATTTGAAGGATTCATAATATTCTTTGTAAAATAACTGTAATAATTGCATATTAACTTCTGTACAGTTTTTAAATTAGTTAAATTATATATTATATGAACGAACCAACCAAAAAATCTGTGAAATTTTCAGAGAAAAATGTGGACAAAAATATGTCGACAGACAGACAGACAGAAAAGAAATAAAAAAAAAATCTTTTTGCTTTCTATTATTCTTTTTAAGTGTCCCTCTATCCATTTCAGTCGAAATTACTAAATGTACAGACAAAATATTTTTACTGTCTTATTATATATAGAGATAAAGAAAATTTACGGTTTTACAGTCTATGATTTGCAAAGAAACACGTTCTATACTATTAATACCATTCAACACGTAGTGTCTATAGGAATCGACGGAAAGTAGGAAAAGGAAGCGTCTTACAACTAAGTGCCAAGGTTCCTTCTGCCTTCACTGCCAAATGCGTCTTACAGAGTGAAACTAAAAAAACATTATAAAATAAATACAATATTCTATTCGCACTAATACGAATTAATAATTCATAATTACCTGGTCTGGCGAGACAGAGTGCGGCGTTGTGTTTCAAATATGCAAGTTGTATTACACAACATAAGAATTTATACTGTTCAGAAAAATTTTGAAACTATCAGAAAATATAGAATAAATTACTTTCACTTCGACCCCAAATGTATGACTCTATCTAATAGCTATTATCTTTATGAAATATTTATAGAGTCTATGATAAGGAAAATCGATCTTATCGATGTGGTTGAATATAATAGGACATCGTTTCTAGGTTTTTTCTTGCTATCTCGTCTTCTAGGCCGGAACTAATTTGTAAAACAAAATTATGTATATTTAATACTTTTATAGAGTTCACGTTGCATCCCGCACACAGCAGAGTAGGCAGTAGGAACCTAGTGTTAGGGCACTTCGTTCCTCATTTTCCGACAGATTCTGGAGATATTGCGTGCTGAGTGGCAGAACTTAACGCCGCACTTAATTATTACTAATTAAAATTGAAACTAGTAATAACGTTACCGCATCACAAACCGAGCTAATATTCATTCCGACACGTAATACCATACAATTTAAATACAAAGAATAATAAATCGTAAACTCAACATTGAAATACCCTCAAATTTAATAATATTATCATTATATATATATATATATATATATATATATATATATATATATATATATATTATATATATATATATATATATATATAATATATATATATATATATATATATATATATATATATATATGGGTAAATTAGATAAATTATTTGAATGTGTGCGGGATACAGCGTGAAGCTATTTTTTTTTTATTTGAATGCAATACTTGCTCGCGACGCGATTGCACACCAATAACAGTTTAGGAGATAAGTTGGTTGAATCAGTTTGTAGCGTTTTCCGATAGCGTTAGTTTTGACGCTACGTACAGTATACGTTAGTAATTGATGGTTTCCTATCGCGTTGTGCCGTGTCTTTCCCAGTATTATTGGCCAGTCCATTAGAAGCCACAGGTAAACGTGACAGGTTATGGGTTCGATTCCCACTCGCGGAAATGAAACATTTAAAATTTTTGCATTTCTTGCGGTGAGCTCCGCCTCTCAACACGCTATGGCTCCAGAACTCGGTGGAATATGGGGAACGGGTGTATCTTAATAGGAATGGAGTATCTTAACACTAGCTGCTTCACACTGTATCCTGCATGTAAAAATAGTCAACAGAATAAAGTTTACTATATGGATAAATTTCGAAACATACCGTTTTGTGTAACAGGACTTAACTCTGCACCCCATCTACCAGAGCAAAGAAATAAAGAAAATTCTTTCCCTCAAATGGAATTGAACCCAAAACTGTGGAATTTACAGACACCAATTTACCATGCGTGATTATTGATATAGCGCATATTATATAAATTTATTTTTAATTTTAACCCTCTACTGTATGTAATTAAACGTATAATGAAAATATTATTAAATTTGAGGGTATTTCAATGTTGAGTTTACGATTTATTATTCTTTGTATTTAAATTGTATGGTATTACGTGTCGGAATGAATATTAGCTCGGTTTGTGATGCGGTAACGTTATTACTAGTTTCAATTTTAATTAGTAATAATTAAGTGCGGCGTTAAGTTCTGCCACTCAGCACGCAATATCTCCAGAATCTGTCGGAAAATGAGGAACGAAGTGCCCTAACACTAGGTTCCTACTGCCTACTCTGCTGTGTGCGGGATGCAACGTGAACTCTATAAAAGTATTAAATATACATAATTTGTTTTACAAATTAGTTCCGGCCTAGAAGACGAGATAGCAAGAAAAAACCTAGAAACGATGTCCTATTATATTCAACCACATCGATAAGATCGATTTCCTTATCATAGACTCTATAAATATTTCATAAAGATAATAGCTATTAGATAGAGTCATACATTTGGGGTCGAAGTGAAAGTAATTTATTCTATATTTTCTGATAGTTTCAAAATTTTTCTGAACAGTATAAATTCTTATGTTGTGTAATACAACTTGCATATTTGAAACACAACGCCGCACTCTGTCTCGCCAGACCAGGTAATTATGAATTATTAATTCGTATGAGTGCGAATAGAATATTGTATTTATTTTATAATGTTTTTTTAGTTTCACTCTGTAAGACGCATTTGGCAGTGAAGGCAGAAGGAACCTTGGCACTTAGTTGTAAGACGCTCCCTTTTCCTACTTTCCGTCGATTCCTATAGACACTACGTGTTGAATGGTATTAATAGTATAGAACGTGTTTCTTTGCAAATCATAGACTGTAAAACCGTAAATTTTCTTTATCTCTATATATAATAAGACAGTAAAAATATTTTGTCTGTACATTTAGTAATTTCGACTGAAATGGATAGAGGGACACTTAAAAAGAATAATAGAAAGCAAAAAGATTTTTTTTTATTTCTTTCTGTCTGTCTGTCTGTCGACATATTTTTGTCCACATTTTTCTCTGAAAATTTCTGTCACGTTTACCTGTGGCTTCTAATGGACTGGCCAATAATACTGGGAAAGACACGGCACAACGCGATAGGAAACCATCAATTACTAACGTATACTGTACGTAGCGTCAAAACTAACGCTATCGGAAAACGCTACAAACTGATTCAACCAACTTATCTCCTAAACTGTTATTGGTGTGCAATCGCGTCGCGAGCAAGTATTGCGATTCAAATAAAAAAAAAATAGCTTCACGCTGTATCCCGCACACATTCAAATAATTTATCTAATTTACCCATATATATATATATATATATATATATATATATATATATATATATATATATATATATATATATATATATATATATATATATATAAATATATATAAAAGGATATATACCTGACTGACTGAGGTAAGACGCACGCACAGCCGTAACCGCTGTGCGTAGAAACGTGAAATTTGGACAGATGTTTATTTTCATAATCTAGGCATCCCCTAAGAAGAGATTTTAAAAACTTTAACCCTAAAGTGATGAAATAGGTGTTGAAAGTTTGTATGGAAAAAAATTAAATGGGCACCGACTTTTATAAAATTTGAAATTCAGACTCTTTAATTCACCCCCTAAGAATTCACCCTCTAAGGGTTCAAATAAAGGGGTTGAAAGTTTATATGGAAAAATCTTTAAGTCGCCACCGATTTTTATAAAAAATTAAATTCAGACACACACACACACACACACACACACACTTCACAGAGTGTTTCGTGTTTTTTTTAGAATTCACTCCTAAGGGTGCAAATAAGCGGGCGAAGCTGCGCGCGCCCACTATACTTTGATATAAAGTATGGAAAATTTTCCCTTTTAGCATTATAGTGAAGCTGGGATATGTATATTGGACTGAATTAGTATTAATGTTGAAAGAATAGACCTTAATTATATTATAAACTAGTGTCCCGCTTGTGGCTTCAGCCGCTTGAAGAAATCAATTATTTATTAAACTAATCAAAATGATTACTTTCGTATTATAATAACATTTAAAGTTTCAGCCAATTAATAAATCAGTTATTTTGTATTTTGTCAAACAAAATAATTTATATTCACATATTTTATTTATTTACTAGCGACCCGCTCGCGGCGTCGCCCGCTTAAACTACAGAATTATTTACTTAACACACTGAATTCTATTCGTGTTGTGATATACCTATTATGTATGTTTACAGCACAATGAAGATGTTTAATGAGAAAGTTATTAAAACTTTAGGTCACATTTTCGTACCTCCCATAATAATCTTCAATTGAATGTTTGAAATAAAAACACACCTTATCGATACTTACAATAAAATCCTAACTCATCGGTGCTTGTACATAGAAGATATTACAACTAACAATGTAATAAGACTTGGTCAGTTGGTCTGTTTGTCTGTGCGTTTCTTCACGATAATCTCAGAAACTGCTTAACCGATTTAAATACTTTTTTTGTTTGTATTTTGGCAAACTGCCCTTAAATATTGAGTATTAGTTTTATTTTAATCAGCTTCACGCTGTATCCCGCACACTACAGGTTAGGCAAAGGGAACCTAGTGTTAAGACACTCCATTCCCCACTTTCTGCCGAATTCTGGAGGCATTGCGTGTTGAGTGGCGGAACTCAACGCCGCGCTTTGCCTCGACACCTCCTCGGGTGGAGATCGAACCCACAACCAGTCGGTTTTATAGTCACACTTTTTGCCACTGTACCATTACTGGCCTCGAGTTTAAGTTTTATTTCACAAAATATATTTGATATTTCCTTAACATGATTATTTTATGTATTTTATGTACTCTCTTGAGTTAAAACTCCAGACTCTAGGTCTAGGCTATCTTCATTATGTATGAAGATAGCCTAGTCTAATTCATCCATTAATGTGTGGTAATTTTTGCGTGATTGGAAAACAAACAAACAGACACACAGAGAGACAGACAGACAAAAAATCTGCTTATTTGTTTTTTAGCTTCTATAATCGATATATTAACCGATCTAATTTTTATTTTTGTTAATATATCTAACACTTTTTTATAGTTTTTCTTATATTGATTCCTTTTGTTATTAACTCACACTATGCCCGCTCTTCTGAAATTAGGTTGTCTAGAAGAGATTACATTTATAAGGCCACCTTTTCATTTTTTTTTCGTTTTAAATTATTTGTAAATTGTGAAATTTTCTGGTGTGAAATAAAGAGATTTTAATGTTGCGAAGATGGACAATGTGAAATCCTACACAAAAATGATTTAAATTATAGAATAAGACAAAATATGTATTTTTTAAATTTCTAACATTTTAAATTCACACTTCATCCACTTCATCCAAAACACTCCATTTGTCGTGTCCCGCCGTGTTGAGTGGGCCTCTGAGACTTGGAAGCGGAATGTTTTAACACTTCCACTTCACTGCTTCCCTCTATTTACTCTGCAATATGCGATAAACAGCGTGAAGCTATAAAATAAAAGAAAATAAACATTACATACTAAACCATATAAACTAACTCCTTTGATACAGTAACAGAATAAAAATCGCAATCCCGAAACACGAAGTAGATTTCAGGAAACTCAACAAATGTTGTTTCGTAGCA